>CM065396.1:20440983-20708483 GCA_033060915.1 Euryodendron excelsum
CCTTTAGAACACTTTTCAATGCAGTCCAACTTTTATAGAAACCCTCTGAATAGAAAGAAATTCTTTTGGAGGTCTTAGTCTCCTTAAACTTGTCTTTTGGCCTTTCCACAGCCTCATATATAGGGTTTGTCTTTTGGCCTTTCTAGGGCTTGTAGATTTTCATACTGGTACAAATCCTTGCCAAAACCGACTTTATCAAGTTTCCAATAACAACAGTCTTGTGCACTTTACTGGAGTGACAGGAAGCAAGGTCAAGCGAAATCAATTTCGTTGGAGCGACCATAAACAAAACTCTTAAACAACAATACCTCTTTGAATTTTCAAGCGAGATCAAGTGAGTTCGAAGCGAAACATAGCGACGTCAAGTAACGGGAAACAAATTCCCCTAAGATGCTTCAAATTTGCTGTCAAGTATACCCATGCATTTTAGCACCTCTTTGAATCTTCAAGCGAGATGTCGCAACATCAAGTGACGGGAAGCGAATTCCTCTGAGATACTTCAAATCTGCTGTCAAGTATACCCATGCACTTCTTAACATATGCGTGGATGATAAACACTTTAGCTCATATACTAGCTTGACTTTTTATGATTTACAACTCTCCTAAACACTTAACTCATGATTACATGGAAAAATGGCAAGATACAAAGAAAATGTTTTAGTCTACGGAATTTGGCCAATATATATTAGATCAAGGATCAAAATTTTGTTTCGATAGGTCATTTCAAGTGGCTTGAAAATAGAAATGGTTCGAAAATGTTTTGGGAAGTTTCGAAAATATTTCAAAAGTGACAAATATTAATATAGAAAAATGCACTCTTTTGTATTTTTCTGAATCAAAATATTATAACTTTTATGAAAAATTTAAAATTTGGGTTGACACAACTTATTATGTCGGTATATAGCATTGTGTTTTGGTGCATTTTTTTTTTATGTTTCTAAGTGTTTTGATGGAAACCATAGAGTTTCGTTGTTACACGAGTGTTTCGTTTTGGTCTCATAGGAAACGGAAACAGAAACGGAAACGTTTTGGCCATTTCAATGGAAAGCCCATTCGATGGAAACAAATGAAAATTTTGTTCCTTGCATAAAACCTAATATCAAGTTTTTTATTTGTCTCAATGAAACATTACTCATATATTCCAAATAAAAGTAAATGTATCAAGTTCCTTCCTTCCATGAGGATATGGAGGACATTAACTTGCAAAAGCACTAAAATGGACACTAGTTTATAGTGTGAACTCAATTTTGTTCTTCAATCTGCTGCTAGTTGCTATGCCACTGAGACAAGCAGGAGGACCGTCACTGATTCACCATAGTTACTGAAGTGTTGGTGTCCTGGGTTGGAGTCTGGACTTATAATTGTGGTGACAGACAGACACTGTCACATTTGAGTCTGCCACAATTAGAGGACGTAAATTAATATACATTGTTGATGAGGGAGATTCTGTCAGATGTTGGAGATGGTCTAGCAGATGTCAAATAGGTATTTGCTGTTTGAACTAAGAGCTACAGACACAAGATGTGCAGATTTTTTTAAAATGAGGATATGGACACTGAGAATATGGCAAAAAAATAAATTGTTTTATACATTTTTATTTGCTATGTCAAAGAATGTAACATCTACAAACCACTAAAAATATTTAAAAAATAACATTAATTCAATATGTTTTAAAACCTTCAATCCATAATTTTAACATCACTTACCATAAAACAAGATGAAAACAAGTTTACAATTTAATAGGTATAAATCCACATTAATTTTATTTAATTATTGGATCCAAGTTCTTCAAACTTGTAATATATTTCATGTGTGTCTATGTAATGGATGCATGCGTCCCCCAAGTATCCAAAGCGCTTCCGGTTTCAAATAAAATTTAAAAGATGATAGGACAAGTTTGGGTGTGTGTCCGACTCGTATCGGGGAGTCTAACGAGTGTTGATGTTCGACATGGATATGACACCTTTTTACAAGTGGATGTTTCTTGGCGGCGTACCTTGTCCACTTTCTAGCATAACTGGAAACCAGGAAGCACGGACACACCTAGAAGAGCGACATACCTGTTACCGACACGTGTCGGACACCCATTGGACACACTCTCTCCCGTGTCCTCATTTTTTTTAAAAAAAATTTCTTGCCAGACTCTCCAGACAACTATGTCCATTTTTGGGACAATTCTAAGGCATGGTTAACTTGCTTATTGGTTTGCGAGAGATGGATCTAACTTATTGGGAGGAGGAAAGAGGAGTGAGGGGCAAAAAGCTTTGTCTGAGCATCTAACAACTAGCAAAGGACAAGAAAAAGAGGAGGAGAAGGGAAGAGCAACGTTCAACAGCAGTGCAGCAGCAGTTCTGGGCAGCAGCAGTGGTGCAGAAGAAGAAGAAATAAGAAAGAATAAAAATTGCCAATTTGCTGCCTCGTGTTCAGCTTCTCGTCCCCCCACCCTCTTCCCCCCGACAGGCTGGCTTCTATTCCTTTTTGTCCTTTGCTATCTTTTTCTTCTAGGAGACTGTGACTCTTCTCTCTCTTTTCTGGAGATTGCTGCTTCTTTTTAATGCTCTTTATCCTTTCTCTATTTGAATATCATCTTTTTAATGACTCTACTCTAGAGCATCTAGAAAGACAGAAAACGTGGACTGTTTTATTTTATTCTGTTGTGGCTCTCATGGCCCAAGTGGGTTACCAGGGAATTAGGGTTAATGGGATGCCACTTTCCAAGTGGCTTAATAGGCTATTACTCGTAATCATTTACACCTGATTAAATATTAATAGATAAAAAAATGTATAAAAACTTATGTTTCTGTTATATAAAATATAAAATTAAAACTAAGTTTTTCATGTCCCTTCCACGTCGTGTCCTCCATTGTTTTAGAAGTATCGTGTCAGCATGTCGGACACGACACATGTCCGTGTCCATGTCCATGTCTATGTCTATGCTTGTGTTCGTGTCCGTGTCCATGCTTCTTAGGTACTAGAAATCAATAAAAAAAATGTCCCAACATGAAAGGAAACAAATGGTGAATTATTGAACTGCATTGGTTACGAGAAGCATGTTATCAAACAGCATAGGAACATTTCTCTATGTAATCGTATATGATACTTTTATGTTGTCTTTGGTTTGCTTCTTTTGTCACATTCCTTCCACTGATAAATTTATACTTGACTCGGCAAGTGCAAACTTATGTGCTATCGTTCTAATCATGACTTGGGGTCCTTTCTTTTTTGTAGATTCTGCAGTGCCTCTCTATACAAGGCCTGAGCTCATCTGGGGGTGGGAGTTCAGTTGGTGTTGATGGAGGAAATAGTAGTGGAGTTTCAAGAACAATAGTTAAAGACAGGTCAATTTTAAGTTGCATCTTTCCTAAGATATCCGTAATTTCCTTGCACAGTTGTTCTAGAAACCTTAGCTGAGGTTAGAACTGAATTTGTGCTATCAGGTTGAAGACGTTCAATATGCAGTTTGAGGAGCTTCATCAAAGACAGTCTCAATGGACTGTTCCTGACACTGAGTTGCGAGAATCTCTGAAGCTTGCAGTTGCTGAAGTCTTGTTGCCAGCATACAGATCTTTCATCAAACGCTTTGGGTGTGTACTCTCACAATTCATGACGTTCATGATGTTTCAAGGGATTTTGAACTATTCTTTTTCTTGTTTTTGAAGCATTCGAAGGCACAAATTTGTCTTCTGTGATGTTTTGTCAAAAAGTTGTCGGAAAACGACATAGGAAATGATATTTCTTTGCCTTGTTTATCTAGAGCCCTTTTTACTAACTGATTTCTTGTGATTTTGAAATTGGTTTTTTCATTGTGTCACAGGCCTTTGGTTGAGAGTGTTAAGAACCCCCTGAAGTATATCAGATACACCGCAGATGATCTTGACCGAATGCTTGGTGAATTTTTTGAGGGGACGGCCTTAAATGAACCTAAGCGGTAGATTTCTGGCTCTGTCACCAAGGAAAGAAAATGGAACCAGTAAAGAGAAAAAAAAGTGACTCTGTGGAGTTGATGCGCTGTATTGGCCTTCATTTTCATTCCTATATTTGTTACCCCTTGGGGTGGGAAGGTACCCTTTGTGCGAGTTTTCTTCAGTGCAGCGGTGGTACCCTCTCCATGCAGGGAGGAGATGGGTATGTATATAACATTCTATCTACTGGCAGAATGTGGTGGTTATAGGCATTTGCTTTGTGATATGGGGAACAAAAACGGCTTGTATTTGCCATTGTTGTTGTTTGTATTTGCTATTGTATTCTTGTATACATGACACTGATTTTCCTAGTTTTTGTTTGGAGTGGTGAAAGATGCATTGTAAATTTGTACAATTGCAGTGCCATTTTCTTTAGCAGCAATTGATACTTTCTGCAGTTGGGAGCCAGTTGTAGTTATTCCTTAAAAATGAGTACTTTAAAAAAAGAAAAAAAAAAAAAAAAAGGAAGAAGAAAACAAGCTGTAGATTAAACAGAATTGTTCATAAATTTAAACTTCTGACCAATAATGAAATTTAAAATGCCCTGACCATATTACCTAATGGAGCATACAATAACTTTGCTAGACACAATTTGCCGACCCTAGGTGGATTTGATCCTCTCCGCAACGAGAGAAAATTGCAAGGTCACAAACAAGTCGAAGGCAGATAGGCCACTACAACAATAGGTGGATTTGACCCTTTAGGCAATGAGAGAAAATTGCAAGGTCACAAGAAGTCAAAGGTATTTATAGGCCAATACAACAATATGAATGAGAATTCATGACTTGTAATCTCCATATACAAGATAGAGTTTGGCATCGAAGGCTATTATCATAGATATTAAGGAGACAAATAGAGTGAAGTCCAATAATTAATTTATTGAGTTGGGAATAGTAAAAATTATCTACTGCATAACAAAAGTAAGAATAGATAAGAGCATCAATAACTATTGTTTCTGTGTTAATGTTCTTATCTATTTTTACTTGTCGCTACACAGAAAATGATTTTCTTTATACCCTACCCAAGATATTAATTAATAGTTATATAATGCTATAGTGTCCTAATTAGTGGTTATATAACGCTATAGTGTCCTTAATATCCATGATGATAGCCTTCGATGTCAAAGTTCATATTGTCTTTGGAGATAACAAGACATGAATTCTCATTCAAGTTGTTTTCTTGGTCAGTCTATTTGTGATTTGTTTGTCGTTTTGTAATTTTCTCCCCTCGCATAAATGATCAAATCCATCTAAATGATACCATTTCAAGACTACCCAACAACTATAAGGCAAATGTAATTTATGGATGATGAGCTGGGACGGGTTTAGACCGAAAACCCAACCTCACCAAAACGAATCTCGACCCGAACCCCAACCCAAATTGTTTCCCAGGACCCACGCGACTCGAAATCGTGGAACCTGACCCGCACCAGTTCGCTGATTCAGAGGCGAAAACGCTTTGGGTAAAAGCGTAAAAGAACCGAAACCCTAAAAGCAAATTCCAAGACGATGAACGGCGGTGCAGTGAAGCGGCGGCCAGAGACATGGCGTCAGTGGACCCTCCAATACCAAAATCGTCGCTTCTCAGACCTCCAACTGCCACTCTCGAAAATCTTAACTCAGCCAGCCTGGTTCCGAGTTCTGCACTCCTGTTCAGTCAGCCACCGTCTCCTTGATCTGCAGCTTCAAGGGCTTCGGCAGTCGACACGCCATCGGTTCTGGGAAAACCCTAGCCTCCGCCGCACCTCCGAAACCTCACCAGGTTCCTTCCCCCATATATGTATAGCTACATATATTCATATAGCTCTATAATGTCTCGAGAAAAAGGAGAAAGAAAATCTCAAGGAAACCCAAGAACTACGAACGATTCTTGAAAGACAAAAGAAAATCACAAGAAAATAAGAGAGAGAAAACAGCTTGGAGCAATGCAAACGAGACCAAGAAATAAAGAGAATATGCAGGTTGAGAAAATGAAGGTTTTCTCGTAGATAGTTTGGAAAGAAAATGAGAGAGAAAATGAGGCCAAGAAAGAAAGAGAGTATCAGATATTTAATGGCATAGTAGAAAACAAGGAAAAGAGAGGGAGATATGTAAAGAGATATATGCAGGTTGAGAAAACCCACCCACCCAGGTTTCTCCACCTCCACCACCACCGAAAAGCAGGTTTACCATTAAAAGCATGATTCTGAATACGCGTGGGTGAGAGAGAGAGAGGTGAGTCACTTTAGTACAATGGTGCCGCGTTGAAAACCAATTCTAGTTTCTAGTAAAAGAAACCATGTGGGGCAAGTGGCAAAGCTGCTTTCTTTTTTTCACATGGTTTTCATACTTTCGACCTATTTCATTTTCGAACTTCTTGAAATTACTGACTACATGAATAATAATGCAAACATGATTGTTGAGCAGGCCAACCATGGTGGTTGCAAATTGGCATATATATATATATATATATATTTACTGGCTTCTTGCTTTTCTAATTCATGGTGTCGCTTTGGCAAAATTTTGACAATTTCGAATGAACTTCATATTTGAATGGATAAATTCTTTTAAATTATCTGCATAGTTATTATTATTTCTGCTAGGCTGTAACCATACGCAAAAAGGAGAAACTACAAGTTCCAAAACAAATAACTAATGAAAAATGCTATTTCTATAAATAACTAATGAAAAATGTTATGTTTATAAAAAAAATTTATATAAAAATACTCATTAAAATGATGTGGTAGTAACAGTTTTGTAATTAAAAGTCATTACGAAAGATAATATGTTTTTGAAGTGAAGGACTGTTATTAAAACACATCATTCTGTATAAAAATTTTATATAAATTTTTTGTTTGTATAGCATTAACCATAACAAATATTTAAAAACAGCCAAGACAGAGAAAACTAGAAAACCCAATTTACCTCAGAGGCCCTCAGCACCGTGATAAGAAGATACGAGTCGAAAGAGTCCTGAGAATTTTGTTCTGAAAGACCCATTCCGCCAATTAATGAGCTGCCTTATTAGCTGCTTTAGGCACACAAACTATGGATCACCAAATGTCCTCATAATAAATAAGGATAGACCAATGTGGATTCGGAGAGGATCCCAAGCAAGAAGAATTATGGAAGCCAGATTTTCTTAAATTTCACCAAGTGTTATTATGATTAAGATTTCAAAAGGGTGGTGTCAAGATTGCTTTGTGAACAAGGATATTAGAAGTGAAGGTCCAGGAAGCCAAGCAGTAAAAGTGGAAAGTAAAAGCAGGGGATGCTAATATAGTGTTCTTTTACAATTTTAGGAATTACTTGCAAAGTTGTATATGACTTTATCTTTTTTTTTTTATGCTTTAGAATATATATGACTTTATCACATTCCTTGTTTAGGAATGGCATCCAAGTGAGAACAAATTGGCCTCATTCTTTGAGAGTACAAGTGAGAAACAAATCATACTCGACTCTTTTTTTTTTTTTTTTTTGGAGAAAGTCTAACAATAATAATCTTACTATAATTACACAAGCCACATATAAATCTTCTAGCAGGGGAGTCGAACTCAAGAACTAAGGTACTAGGATAACTAACCGGAGGTCTTTGAACCACATGAGTATGTATCCATATTAGTTACAAGAAAATATTTAGTGTAACGGTTTTCCACATTACATTGTTTAATGTTGCTCTCTTTTATTTTATTTTTTTGTTTTTTTTTTGGGTCCCTTTTTCCATCGAGGATCATACACAATGGCGGATGAAGGGACGCGGGCAGGGCCGTGGCTTTTCCAAAATTTTTAAATTTTCTTTAAATTCTCATAGATTTTTGTATATTTAGAAAAAAAAAATATACAATGTAATAGTCCCCCCAAAATTCAAATTTTTTTACATTACCCACGTTTGAACAAATTTTTTTTACCTTAGCCCCCCTCATGCAAAATCATGGATCCGCCACTGATTATAAGGTTAGGACTATGAGGCACTAAATTGCATGGACAAACCACTTTGATCAAAAATTGACTTTTGAGTTTGTGTGGAGAGAGATTAGCCTAATAGTGATGCCCTCACCTCTCACCTATAATTGTGGTTATGGATTCAACTCATCCTCTTTTTCTTAAAGGCTTTGGCATTCCAATATACCTAGGATTCCTTATAAAATATAGAGTATAATTTTAAATTTTAATTTAAATTAGCTTGCCTCCAAAACTTATCATTTAGACGAATTTCATTAGAAGAAGTCATCCGTCTTAACTTTTGGATCAATTATAGGTTCTCTAATATTCCTACAATTCAAAATTTTAATTTTAATTTTTTTTAAGAGTAATACTATACATAAACTAATTTTTCAATTTATTTCCTCACTCACAAGACACAATATACTGGGACTCACATTAATAAATATATGTGGATCCATTCACCTTGTGTCTTGGGGTTAAGAAAGCTGGTTACAAATTAGTTTATGTATACTATTTTTCTCATTTTAATCTAAACATGTTATTAAAAAATATATAGTTTTTTCAGCTTCAGGCTTTTCCTATTTTTAGGTGAATTAGATTACTACAATGAGATTTGTTTTTCTTTGGTAATTAATTTGCAAAAAATTGCATTATAAATCCCAATTAATCTGACATGATTCCTTAAAATATTTTTTCTTCTTAGATGATCTGTGTCGTTGAATCATCCTCTATGACCTTTTTAAATCCTATTTTACTTCCTTCTTCGTGTAAGAAAATAAACAAGCCTAAAATTTTGCAATAGAAGAAAAACCTCTCAAATATAACAGTCCACCAGATATAAGTTTCACATTTACGTGTAATCTTTAACCTTTAACCATACTTTTACAGTAAATAATTTAAGTTGTTGAATGCACTATTTCTAATATTATTTTTCCATAATATTCTTAATTTTAAAAATCCTTTTGAAATAATAAAATGATGTGTAAGTCAAAGTTTTCATTCTTTCCTACCAACACCTTCGCCCTCCCAACAACAAAAAAGAATTCTAGTTTTGTTCATGTGAAGTTAAGTGCGATTTAAAGAAAGAAAATAAATGAAGGAAGCGAATTGATTCACTTCCAAATATGCACTCCAGAGCAAGTGGTTGTGTTGTAGTTTTACCGGCAAGGACCGGTTATCATTCTCCCAAGAGATCTACGCCAACATAGTTTTAAGCACAAAGCAAGTTAGAGCACAATTAAATTCAATTGCAAAATAGGAGAAAATCAATCATAAGTAACCAAAATAAGACTGAAAATCTTTTAAGGGTTTTGAGTTGGTTGGTGAAGTACACTAAACAATTGAAATAGAAAGTAAAAGATAATTAACACTAAACTAAATGAATTAAGCGACTCAATTCTACCACTTAGAACACTATGAATTAACAACGAATCAAACAATATTTCATGAACATTAACTACTAGAAAGAGGAATTGAAGAAGAAATCAATTCAACTTAATTGAAGTAGATTTAATCAAAGCAAACAGCCAGAGATAAAAAAAAAAAAAATTGGATACAATTGATTCAACTCATCAATTCATGCAAAGGAATCTGCGAAGAGTCCAATTTGACTCAAATCAAGGATCCCTTCCATGGAATATCTTCTATAATTGGAGTTATATTCAGTAAGAAATTGTAGTTCCTTGAGAGAAAATCACAAGTTTATAGACCATGATTATAATCGCAAGAGTTCTAAGTGAGAATCAACTCAAATTGGAGAAGAAGAAACAAATCTAAAGATATTCAATCAAGATCATGAACTTCTCTTTAAATCCCTTGCAATCCTTGATAAATCTTCACAGTTGCATCCAATTGAGAAGCTTAGTTGGTTATTTTCATGAAGATAAGCATGTAAAAGATGATAAAAAGCATGAATAACATTAGATCTAGAATTTAATTGTGGCAATTGAGTGTTTGGCTTCAAGAAAAATGAAAGAAAGTTAAGGAAAATACAAAAATTAAGAATCCAAGACTTTCTCTCTCTAAAAACTATCTTAAAAGCTCTACAAAATAACTCTGTCCCTTTCAAAATCGTCATACTTTGCCTTTTATAGCCCACATGGCCAGCCAAAATAGATACATAAATGTATGTATAATTCAGTTACAAAACCTAGCATCAGAATGGCTGAAAATAGCGTCCTGACGCCAATGTAAATTGCTTGGTCTTCATGCCTCTGATCGTCAAAATGGTGAAATGGATCATCCTTGTCGGAAATATTTTCAAAATATATATATATATATATATGTTTTTAATTGGGTGTTTTTAGTTAAAGTTTTTAAATGTTGGAGAGATGCAATCTACACCATTAAAGTGTAAAGGTGTGATCGAATGACCACATTTAAATGTGGAAATGGTGGTTAGAATATTTGAATTCTAATGGACACACCTATTCCAAATAGGCACCTTTGAGTCTATATTATGGTAATCTTATTAGACCATTAGAGGTGGTTATGATAGATGTTCTTATGCATCAATTCCTCTCTGTTTTATTATTCATTGCTAAAATCTGTTTACTGCAGATACAGAATTTTAGATTCTTGGCAGACTTGCAAAATCTGAAGGTATTCGTTTCTGACTTCGTTTGTGCAAAACGCAGTTAAATTACAGATTATTCTGAGCTTCATTGTATTTTGGAGGCGATTCGTCATTAACCCAGTGCACACCAGATTCAATGAATTGGTGGGGGCGAATATCGTCTTAAGGAAAGCGATATTTTATGGTGCCTTGAAGCAATTATTCATCATATTCTTCTTTTACAAAAATTTGCACCAACAATCCTTATGCTACCCTTTTTCTTTTGGGCTTCATTCCTTCTGAGTGTCAAGACAATTGAATGTAGCGTCTTGACGCTAAGCCATTTCGGGGTCAAACAAGCTCTTTGATTGTCAGGATGGTAATTAGGCTCATACTGACATTAGGTTATTCTCTTTAGTTGTGAACTCTCTAAGCGTTAGGGCAAAGAAAGCTCAAATCCCCCGCCCTGACGCTAATGTATTTTGACACACTTTTCATTTATGCCCCTTCCTTGACCTTCTCAGCCGGATAACCTACAAAAAGCAACAAAATTTAGTAACATAAAAATGTTACATAAAAAGAGTTTATTTATAAGGAATTTAACACTAACAAAGCCTAAAATCAATGGCTCATATTGCACTTTTAAATTGTAATCATGAATCAAAGCAGAAGTTTAAATCACAATGGGGTATAGGACAGAACAACATAAAAAGAAGAGGGAAAAAAAAGTAAATAAAGCATAATTTCAATTCCGAAATTTGTGAGTTATTCGATGTAAAACACTTTAAAAATCCAATGTAATTCAGCAAAATGTCAAGAATAAATTAAAGAAAATTTATGATGAAGTTTTGGGGAAAAGAATAATATATGTTGTAATTAATTAGGTGTGAATTATTTATATAAAAAAATGAACTTTACATTTAACATTGTCCTTGTTTAATTCTTCTATAGTTCTATATTATTTGACAATTTTAATCAATAAACTTTGGGATTTACAAGATTTATTTGCAAATTCTTAATGTTTGAAATAAATTGAAGCCAAAAAGTACATAGGACAAATATTTATAGTACAGTAGAGCCAACTATCACCACTTATATTTAAATTTTAGGACAGATGCCTCCTATCAAATACATAAAAGATAAAAATCATAATAAAAGTGGTAAAGAATGCTACTTCCCTTGTGAATTTTTTTTTTCCCCAAGTTTGACGAACAAATCACCCAAGAAAACAATATAGAATTTCTGGATCTCGATATTTCGTTATTTACTTATTTATTGGACATGTTTAATAAGCCCTTAAACATAAAAGCGACCCAATGCCGCAACCGATCACTTGACTGTTCAGCGAACCAAATGGACCTGCAATTGCCACGTGGCGTCCGGGAAACCTCAGGAGTCAGGACTCGTGCCATCGTCCTTTACACTTACTTCTGTTCCACTCCTCTCTCTGAGCTGTTTGGGAAGAAAAACTTCTAAATCAACAATGGAAAAGCACCCACAAGGTACATTATGAGAATCTTATGCTTTGTCTTTAGTTTGATTAATTTAACTTTATTCTTTCTTCTTTAAGCTTTCTTAGATTTTCTTGAAGATTTGGCTTTTAATTGTTGTTTTAATGTGCATTTACGTGGGGGTTCTAATGAAGATTATGAGGATACCATAAAGGACCAGCAACGAGAAGGCTTTTGCAAGGATGGCAAGGAAGCTTGTGACTTCAAATCATCTAAAAGCATCTCAGATCGCTTAATACCTCATATACTCAATCTGTGAGTTTATTTATTTGTTTCCTCCGAACTTGATATATATACTATGTAAATTTGTACCTTTAAGAAATCCAACCTTGTTTGGGAGGAAACCTATCTGGTTTTTTTTTTTTGTTTAAGGAAATCTATCAGCTTTGTTTGGTTGCTAATAAAATATGGGGAACATAAAAGCACTGAAAAATTCATCCAGTATGGGCCAATCTGTATTAAACACAATTCAAATTTTTTTTTCTTCTCTTAATCAACAGCAGGACCCTTTACTTCTATATACATATATATTTCTAGTGTATGGAATATGCTATTTTTCCAAAAAATTTGAATAGAAAAACTTACCTGATGTGGAAATTGAGTCTTTATACTTATGTACATTGGGGGTAATGCTATATATGGAGAAAATTCAAACACATCACATTGTACAGGAACTCTGTATAAATTTTCTGTATATATAGCATTACCCCCATGTACATAAGTATGAAGTTTTTTTTTTTTTTAAAAATAACTACTTAAGGATGGTATTTATAAAATTTCAGGGGGCAAATTGAGAAATATTTCTAAAACTATGCGTAAAAATTTGAAATCCAATTTCTAAAAATTTGAGGGGGATAGCTACCCCTTTAGATAGGGTTGTAAACGAATCGAGCTGAGACGAGTATCGGGTTGTTCAAGCTTGGTTTGAAAATCTTGGCTTATTTAATTTTTGAGCTTAGCTCAAACGAGTTTCAACTGAGCTTATCTCGAGTAGCTTGAATTTTTAGTATATATAAATTTATTGAGCCGACCTAAAAAAATTAACAAGTATTAAAATTTATTCAAGTTTGGCTTGCTCACATAACGAGCCGATCTCAAACGAGCTTTTACCAAGTAGAACACAAGCTGACTTCTAGTGCCTTGATTCGTTTTACAGCCCTAGGCCTTAATTAGCTCCGCCCTTGTAATTATTAATTTGCATACACTGAAAAGTTTTAGAAGAATATCATTTATGGGCTGTACTCACAACTTGGAGCTGATTATTATTTGTAATCATTAATTTACACTTTACCCTTTTATGGCTTGAGAAAAATCAAATAATTTCCTTATGGTTTAAAAGTGAATACATAACTCGCTTATGATTTGGACTTATCTGTAAAGTAGATAGAATCATGACAAATGGTGAGATGACAAAAATGCCCCCGCGAAGGACAATATTTATTTTGACATAAAATGGCAAAATTATTTTTTGATATTTCATTTTAGAGAGATAAAATGACAAAAATGCTCCTGTGACAGAATTGCCATTGCGTTAACTCTAACTGTTTTCATCCATTTTACAGTTAAATCTAAACCACAAAGAGATTATGTGTTCACTTTTTGAATTACAAGAGAGTTATCGAATTTTTACTCAAACCACAAAAGGATAAAAATAATTACCCCTCGTTTAAACTGCCTAGTACATATTTTTGATTGATTACTTTGTGCACTCTTTATCCTTTGGCATCCAATATATCACAATTAATTCTGAATGGTTTCAGATACGGATCCCGTGCTACACCTAATGATTTTGAAATCTATGCTCCAGATGCCACCTTTGAAGACCCACTCATGTGTGCTCGAGGGTATGTATGCATGATAATTACAATGTGAAGATTTCTTATATAATTATTTGCCAAAATAGTATTCCATCATCTGGCCAGTTGCCTGTATACTAGTTCATCATGGGACATATTAATAAAAACATAAGAGGTGTAATTACCCTTTATCCCCTTTTAATTTGAGCAGAAATTAAGTCACTGTCCTATGGCTTAAAAGTAAACACATAATCTCGTATGGTTTGGACTCATTTGCAAAGTGAAAAGAACTATGACAGATTTGATGAAATGATAAAAATGCCTCTATGAAGGACAACACTTTATTTTTGATGTTCGATTTTAAAAAGATGAAATGACGAAAATATCCTGTGACATAACTGCTGTTAATTCTAATAGTTTTCATCCATTTTACAATTTAAATCCAAAACACGGAACAACTTGTGGGTCATGTGAAAAAAAGATATTCGCTCCACTCACAATTGATAAAATGTACTTACCCCAAAATAATATAAAATGTTACTATGACTAGCTTTTGAAAAATATGGTCTCCATAAATAAGGTATTAATTAGCACAATTACCGATTTAATTCTCAGGTTTGTCTTCTGTAAATTTCACCAATTGTTGCAGGGTAAAGCAGATCAAATCAGCGTTCTATTCACTTGCCAAGGTTGTATAAACTCTCGACTTGATGATCTATTCATTTTTAGTTCACTCTTTTTAGAAGTAAGACCTCTTACTTGAATGCAGTGAATATCCATTCAACTAAAGTGTGATACATATAATAAGAGTTATCTTTTATTGCATGCATAATTTTGGAGACACAATATCATTAGAAAAGAAAGAAAAAGGTAGAGGGTAGGGTTGTTTATATATTGACAAAGAAAATAAGTGAATAGATGTACAACCAGCCTAGGGATGTAATTGGGTCCGCCTGGCCTAGTTCGGTCTACGGCCCATTGGGCTTGGGCTTGGATTTGGGCTAGGCCCACTTGAACTCTTGCCAAAAGTCGGGCCAGGCAAAAAATGAAGACCCTAGGCCCAAGCCCTACCTGTGGCCCTCTAGGCGGGCTTGGGCAATTTTAAATAATGTTTTTTTCAATATTGGTTTAAACTTTTGACTAAATTTAAAAAAATGATAATTAATTTACAAATTGGTAAAAGGAAAGTGTATGTAGTATAAATAATAGTTAAACTCTATATTACTTGGACTCTTCTAAATTTGTGAAGTACTCGTGTCGGACATTCGACACTTGACACTAGTTAGAATGCATTTAATAAGGATGTATAACTAATTGAATTTACTATAAAACTAAATGTAAAACTTCCATTTTATGTATAAAATGTTATATTTTAGCTTGTAAATGCTATTTTTCTTTAAAAACATAAAAGAGGTATTTAAAAAATATGAAATCTAGTTGTATCCCAATGTTCTTGGACATGAGAATTAAATGAATCCGACACTTGAACATGTATCCGCACCCAACAACCGTACTCGAGTTCAAGTAACATAGGTTAAACTGAACTTATAAAGTATATTATATATAAAAAATTGTTAACGGTAATTATATTATCTTTTGATCGGGCTACAAAATGTAGGGCCCAAGCCCACCCATAGTGTCAGATTTGGGCCTAGGCGTGCTCAGGTTGGGCTAGGCTGTCCATGGACTTAGGGCTGGATTTACATCCCTAAACCAGCTTATAGTTCCGAAGTGTAACATTTGCACATAGGTCTACTAACTCAAAAAGGAGAAATTAAGTTGTTTTCCTCACTTTTGGAACACCAATGAGTTTGTTTTCATTGAAACCTCTCAAACCTTCCACTCAAATGCTTTAGGTGGAAGAGTTCAGGTAATACTAATTGGATATGCTTTTTGGCTTATTAAAACACAGTCTCTCAACTATAGTTATCTAATTTGAACCGGACCGGATGGTTTGACTGTGAACCGGAGGATTGGCCGATTTGATAAAAGTGGATCGTTTTAGTAAAACTTGCCATCACTTAACCTGGGCACTCATGAGCCTTAGTGGAGTCATAGCTGCTGACCCAGATTAGTTTTTATGCTCATTTTTGCCATATTTAATATATAAAGTAATTAACTTTGATGAATGAATAAAGTAATGGTTGAATTGGTTAGACCACCGGTTGAACCAATGAAACGGAAACTGACATCTTCAATAGTTCAATATCTGGTTCGGTTCTGATAACTATGCTCTCTAATACTCGTTGCTCACTACTATTATTCTAAACTCATCAAGTATTTTGTTGGATCTGGGATTTTACAATTGGGGAGTGTTGTAACTTGTAACAAGTAATGATAGTCATCTTTAAAAAATTTGCAGGTCTTTAGTGAATCAAGAATTGTGGAATACAGCATCAAAGAAAATGCCATTTCACCAAGCAAACAAGAGGTTTGAAACCTCCCTTATATACTATCCTCTTCGAAACGATCTTATAATTTCCTGTAATTCATTTCAGTTCCATTCCTTCTTTTTTTTTTTACATGTAAATTAACCTCAGCAAATGGTTTTAGATATTAATCGACAACAAGCAACATTACAAGTTTCTAGGGAGAGGCATCGATGTTATGTCGCTAATCAAACTATATGTTGAAGACGAGAAAATCATCCGTCATGAGGATTGGTATGCATTCAGGCTACTATAGTTCTCATTGTGTTTTATTACATATATAGTAGATGCATTTGATAGAACAGCTCTTGCTTGAAGCTAGCCCGTGTTTTTCTCGCCAAACATTTACTTAGAATTTTATGCTGCCACTAGTCTCTCTATCTTTTAGTTGATTGAAGAAATTTTTGATAAATATGAACAGGTGGAACAAGAAGCCTCTAAAGAATAGAGAGACGGCTAAGTTGCTGCTAGTTGGCCGGATCATGGAAATGGCTCGTAGGGGTTCAATGCTGGCTACTCATGCAATGATGGGGTTTGGTAAAGATCCAACCATGTAATTTGCCTTATAAAATAGAGACAGGTTCATGGATATATATTATGTTCCTTAATCTTGTGTATGTGTATGCCATAGTGTTTGTCTTCTTTCCAAGTGCAACTTAGTTGAAGTTGAATGGAAGGGCTGTCCTTCTGGGTTCATGGTGGGATTGGGAGCTCAGGACTGATAATTTCTTGATCATGATACGAGCTTATGCAAGTATTGATTTTGGAAAATCTCTTTTTTCTATTGTGTGAGGATTGGTATTAGAACAATCCTTTCCTCCCTTTCAAGTGTTGTGTTTTGCCAACTCTGACTCTCTGATCCAGGACATCATCTAGATAATGGGTTTGAACATGTTTCTGATAATCTGCTTAGCATCCCCCGGCAGAGCAGTCATGGTTAGTTTCTCCGGACATGGGGTAAGACTTTTCATGCACATCAGTGTTTGGATCTTGAATTTTTGTAAGAAAGAAAAATAAAATAGAAATAAAATTATTTCACAGATTAATTTTTTATTGGTAATCTAACAAAAGGAAATAGAAATATTTTTGAAAAATACCTTTACATTTTATTCTCATGTTCCTAACCCAACTAAAAAAGAAAAAGGAAACTAAAGTAACTTATTCCACCTAATCTGTTTCTTACTTTTTTCCCTTCCTTTTCCTTCTCCTTCACATAGCTTAATGTTGTGTTGGAAATTGAGATTTATCAGCGAAAAAGGAAAAATTAGGGGAAAAGAAAACAAAATAGAAAAGGATTTTATTAACTTTTTTTTTTTTTCTTTTTTATCACCAAATTCTTGAACCAAACATAATGTAAATGCCTTGTCTTCTCTTGATAAAGTTGATTATTTTGCCCACAGGATTCCGCACGGTTAAGCCTCTTGATTTATGATCGTAATATATTGTGAACCTTTTCTATATGTTATGCTTGATAGGAAAAAATGAAAGGTCGGGCTAGCCCAATGAAAACAAATCTGAATGCGGCCATTTGGGCTGGGCTTTTACGAGGCCAACTCAAACTCTCTGATCCAGGCCACCATCTAAGAAATGGGTTCAAAATGTTTCTGAGAATCTGATTAGCATGCCAGGACTCAATGCTAATCTGTCAGCTAATCTTGTATATTAATTCAGGGCCTTAATTTGCTTAAATTGTGTGTAAATTCCTGTCTATTTGAGTCAAAAAATATTCAAATGACCTTGATTGGGTGGGCCTCAGATTTGGCCTAGAGTTCTTCAGAAGTTTGCACAAAGGCTTGTGATCTTGTTAAGCATTTGATTTCATTGGTGTGCTCATAGTTGTTCAAGGCTTGAGGTGCACTAAGGCGCCGCCACGTAAAAACAGAGTCGTCATGTCATGACCATGTTAACTAAGTCAAGTTACTTGGTTAAGGAACATCTCACTTCCCCTTAGTAGTCAAGAGATAAGGAGATGGGCTGAACTTGCGCTTAAAGTCAGGAACCACATCTCTTTAGCAAGATAATGACCTATGACCACCTGAAATGGAAGAAAAGCTTGACTGATCGGGTTACAATCAGGAAGATTGGCAAAACACTATAAATCAATATCAAGAAGGTCAAAGAGAGGTAGATGCTCACATATTGATTTAAAATGCCGTTCTCTATTTCTGTATTCTCTCTAAATACGAACCAATTGCTTGAGCTAACTTAAGTTTTAAAATGTTTTCGGCCAAGCAATCTTGGGTGGCCAATGCTCACCTTTGGTGATCTTGCAGGTATAGCAAAGCTCCCCAATGCTCAGATTCCAAATTGACAACTAGCGCTTAAGTCTCAAATTGACAACTTATAATTTGTGTATAAAAGTTTCCCGCCCAAATAGCAATTTGATGTATGTAGCACGTGTTGAGAAGATGAAATCTTCAACAAGTCAAATAAAAGAGATAGATAAATTGATATGGATATAATATTTTTAATTGGTATATTGATCAACTAAATTAAATGAAAAATGCTATTCTTCAAGAAAAATTGTAACAAAAATATCATCAAAATTATGTGACAATGGCATTTTTGTAAATAAGAGTCACCATGATGAGTATTTTAATTTTAAGCGAATGACTTTCATTTAATTACTCAAATTAAATACCCTTCGCAATTTTACAATAGTAAAAAAATGGATAGTTGTAACTATTAAGTATAAAGTGTAAATTTTTAAATGTTAGGAATTAAGGCCTAGAGATATTTATTTCAAATGGTCAATTGCAAGCGAGGATCAAAATTTCGTTTCAAGGGGTCGTTTCGGTTGACTCGGAAACAGAAACGTTTCGAAAATATTTCGGAAATGTTTCAGAATATTTCGGAAACATTTCAAAAATAACAAATATTAAAATAGTAAAATATAATCTTTTGTATAAAAATTGTACACCTTTTATAAAATCTTTAAATTCTGGTTAATACAACTTATTGTTTAGGTATATAGCATTGTGTTTTAGTGCTTTTTTCTATGTTTCAGTGTGTTTTGATTGTAATAATTGTGTTTCGTTATTCCACTAGTGTTTCGTTTCAGTTCCTTAAGAAACGGAAACGTTTCGGTGGAAACAAATGAAAATTTTGTTCCTTAATTGCAAGCTCCTGTATTTAGAATATAAAATAATAATAATAATTAAACAATACGACCTAAGGCATATCAATCAGTGTTCATTAGCAAATGTAAAGATAAAGATAAAATTATGATTGGATTACTTAAAAAAGAATGCCGCATCTTTCTTGAGCCTAGAGCCTATTAAAAGGTGCAAGTAAGAGTAAAATGAGTGCCTAATTGAAGGGACCTAGCCTAGCGTGAAGTGGGGTGCCTTCTTCGAGCCTTGACGGGCTTGGGTTCTTGACTTCTTGAACAAATGCTAAATGAGGGCCTCTAACATGTCGCGTTTGTTGGAGACATTTGATGCATTTTACTTCAATTGTGGTCCATTAGCAGTTGGTTAGACTCAGTTCATGTGGTGCTCATTAGCCGGTATTTGTCCAACAAACATGACTGGTTACAGCAAAATTCATGCTAAATATCATGGTCTTGATGTCTTGAACGTTCACTTCTAAAAAAAAAAAAAACCATTCACTTCTCACAAATAATGGTTCAGTCATAGTCGGTTGCATGATGTATGTACTTCTTATCTTATTATTTCGCTCATCATTAACTCTCTGTTGTCGAAATTCTCTGTCAACTATAGTTGCCAATATGTAAAACGAAAGCGGAAACAATACGAGAAATAAAAACATGAAATGTCATCTGAAAATATTATGGGAAACACGAAATAAGAGTGAACAAAAGTTTTCGATGTATATACTAGATTTAATGGGCAGCCTAGACAAAATTTATAGTTAAGCTACTTATAATAGGGTGCTCATGAAGGGGTGTTTCCGATGTATATAATAGATTAAAAGGGCAGCCTAGATGTAAGCAGCCTCCATGTGCAGAGAAAGTATTTCCACGTTTTGAACTAGTGAAATCTGGAATTAAGTTCTTTTGTCATGGGCCATGTTTCTAACAATGTGAACTAAATAATGACCAATCTTGGTTCATGTTTGTACAATGTGGTATGCCATGTGTTCAATCTAGTGTTTCATCTATATATATATACACGTATCTATATCTTTTAGACTCGATGGTTGTTGGGCACACACCCACTACCATGCCAAAGTGCATGCAACCCCAAACTCAATGCTGTTTTATTGTACTTTCCATTTTAAATCTATTGCTCTCATTGATGTATTCCCACAAAATTAGGCAAAACAAGAGTTGTATGTATAGGTCTGTACATGGTATGAGAGCCCAACTTGGAGCTTGGTGGGCACGTGATAACAGACTCTTGTGTATGTGTGCGCGCGCATAATATTGCAAGATAACAAAACCAAACAATCATTGAAAGCAACATCGATCAAGCCCCATATCCAAAATCTCTAGCACACATTCTCATTACCTTTTGTATGTGCGTGCTCTTTTTGACTGGGTCGTCTCGAATACCTGCCCCTTGTGAACATCTCTCTCTCTCTCTCTCTCAAAGATGAATCCCTGTGATCCCTCAGTCATCACATTCAAATTATGAATCCTCAGATGCTAGACATATAGATACACATACACATGCATGGGTGTGCGAACGAAAAGGAGAGAGAGAGAGAGAGAGAGAGAGAGAGAGAGAGAGAGAGAGAGAGAGAGAGAGAGAGAGAGAGAGAGGATTCTATATATTATCATTCATTGAATGTTGGGAGCTTCAGATCCGAGAATTCCCTTACTTTCATGCAAAAACAAAAAAACCCACTTCTAATAGGAAGAAAAAGCTTTTAAGTAGATAGTGACCATATTTAAAAGAGCCATCTCTGACTTTCTTTTCCTAAAGACTGCAAAAGCTCAAGGTGTGGAAACTTTGTCTCCATGCCGATCTTTCTTTTTTTTTTTTTTTGGCAAATGCCACCATCTCTCTCTCTCTCTCTCTCTCTCTAAAGCTTGAGGTGTGGAAGCTGGTCTTGAATGAGACAAGTATTGCAATGAAAGCATAAATTAAAGTTGCAGCACTGCCTTTCAAAAGTTTGTACAAAACAGATACTTTAGTCCATTAATTATACCCTAGAAAGACGACATTTAGTGCATCTTTGCTTTTTCTTTTATCTTTTTTTTTTCATACCCCTTTTATCACTGGTAATGATTTCTAGATCATACTCTCAGATCAAATTCTGAAAACGGCTAGCTTGATATTGTTTAATAGGTGAACATTCATGGCTGTTGAGATGATTAGCTAGTTCAATCATTGATTAGGATAAACAGTAGGAAAAAAAAGAGATAAATATCAAAAGTCTTAAGTTGGGTTTCTGAAATATCAATGACATCCCCCACATTTCTTTATCAAAGTAAAATGCATATTGTACAATACTTCACAGAAAATTTTAATTTTTCCCCACCTATAGTGGCCTGAGTTTATTTCCCTTTTCTGCCATATTTTTGAGGATTGAGATTGCTTTGTGATTACTAAAAAATTAGAAATCATTTTTACTGGTGAAATGAATTGAGAAAAGAAGAAAAAGGAAAGAAAATGGTGAAGTATAGCATTATTATTATTATTTTGGATAAATAAAAATGATTTGATTTAAACTCATGTCATCTGCTTCACATAAATAATGACCTTATCATGGTCTAAAGAAATTCTATATAGTCTTCGCCGACTGACTTTGAAAGTTAATACTTTGGACCTGTTATATGTTTTCACGGTGGCCCATTTAAACTTCCATTAATGTTCAAATTAAGAAAAACTGCCACATCAAGAAATTGAAATCCTAAATAAAAAGAAAAAAAATTATAAAAAAGAGGTCGATGACTTTAATATATATTAAAAGGGATTTGATTAATTTCCTAAGCATCATTGATAACCCCTCTATTCAAAGTTCCTCAGCGTTTTATGCTTAATGTCAATAACACTAGATAATTTTTCCTTTGAAAAATGTCCAGTGATATAGGCATGTTGAGGAGGTCAGGAGATTTATGAACTGATAATGCATGGACTGCATTAGAGTACTGATTTCATATACAGAAAAATTGAAAGGGAATCTCTAAATAGCAATGCAGGCACTCATCTTCTCAAAATATTTTCTGCTCATCCGTCTGATTGATTGCCTGAAATAATGTTTCCTAGCTAGCATGAAACACATGATATGTAGAACAGTCATATTCGAGAAAATCGCGTAATCATGCATAGGGAAAAAGTTACAATCATGTTGAGTCTATGTAGCCATTTACGGGCCTTCTATTTTTTTTGTTTCCATCGTGCTTGCAAATTAAGAAACGTACTCTACTATTTTGATTAAAGCTTGTGACAAGAAATATGAGGGTTAACTCATCTTAGACTTGCTCCCGACCATATTAGCCATGAAGCAAGATTAATTAAGATGCTCCTGAAGTGTAAAATCGCATATACTGCCTGAGCAAGATAGGATCAATATCCCATCAAGAAAAAGTTCTTTGAGAAAAAAATTATCCACATTTTTGAAAATTTGTATAAGTTCAGTTTTGAGTGTGTTTATTGTCAAGGCAGCATTAACTATTGCTAGAGCAGCCACAACAGCATGCATGTCCATGCAACTCCTTGATGTAGTACTTGCACTGTCAATAGCCAATGCTGTCGTAGCAATAGAAACACTTTTGAGTTTTCAAAATTACTTAGATTTGATCAAAGGAAAAGCACATTGAATGTTAATTTTGTCATGTTCAACTTTTTTTTTTTTTTTTTTCTGAAGAGCAAAAGAAGAAAAGAAGAAAAGACAAAGGATAAAAATCGGAGTGTAGGTGAAGCTTTGGGCTTTCATAAAGCTAAGAGTGCTTGTGGGCCTCATGACCATGGTCTTACATAGCTTACCACTCAAGTTCTTACATCATTCACTTGCAATCAACCTTTGTTACCTTTTGGTGACTTCCTACAAAGCTCGAGGTCATGCCTTTATGTGACAAAGACTACCACAACCATGGTTTTAAATTGTCAATAGACTCCAGTTGAGTTGGCTAATATAGTGATAGAAACCCGCGACTAATGCTAGTATTTTTCTAATTATATTGGTATGAACAAAAGGATACTAATAGTAAATTAGGACTTGAACAAACCTAGGGTTGTTGGTGTAGGACATATATTTTTTGATAAACATAAATCTGCAGTGTGCAATTAAAATGAAAACTAATATGATTTGAGTTGCTGATAGTCTTAATTTGACCAGACCTAATATGAGCAACCTTAGTTTAGGAACTCAGTTTATTTGTTTCCCATAAAGAAAACATGGACATAGATTATAAGGTAGCAGCATTGTATGTTACAACTATCAATTGATGCTATTGATTAACAAAGATGGTTTGTCAATTATTAGTAGTTTAATTACTTCTTTTTTTTCCCCCTTTTCCTTTGTCTATACTTCGCTATACGTATATGTATTTCTTTTTTAGGCTGAATTTGCAGAATGTGCATTCAGATCTTTTATATTATATCAGTAATTTGTCCCGGCTTTCTTATATTCCAGTTTAAATTCAAATTACAACTAAAGAAGCTAAATCAAAGTTCAGTGAATATTTGATATATTTAGCATAATCTAAAGCCAAAGTTTCTTGCAGGTAGCGAGAGGTATTTAGTGTCGAACTGATCGAACCTATTTGAAATCAAGCTTGGAGAATAAAGTGTAGAAGACCTAAAGCATGAAAAAGAAGGGAAAACGTATCTCTTCCTCTTTTTCCTGTTTCTTTTCTCTCTTTCCTTTTTTCTTTTCTTTGTTCCACAATCGATGTACTACAAGATTAAACCAATACCTTGATCAAGACAAAATGATAATCTGAGATTCCTGTTTCTTTCTCTCTTTCCATTTTTTCTTTCTTTGTTCCACAATCGATGTACTAAAGATTAAACCAATACCTTAATCACGACGAAATGATAACCACAGAGAGAGAGAGAGAGAGAGAGAGAGAGAGAGAGAGAGAGAGAGAGAGAGAGAGTATATAACAGCGAAATGACACGGGAAAGCAAAGTGAGAAGAGAAACATAGATTTGACAGAAATTAGTTTAGAGAACTCTTCTTTGGAGCAAAAGAAATGACAAAAAGAAAGAAAGTAAAGGGGAAATACTATTACTATAAAAACTAATAATTGTTAATACCACGGCATTTGAAGTAATTTATAAAGAAGAAAAGTGTATAAAAGGTAGCCCAAAATACATACTTGAAAGAAAGAGATTATACTGATCAGAAACTGGCATACTTGAAAGAAAGAGATTATAACGTTCATTCTTAAATGTAAAGTGGGAATATCTTTATGGTACGTTCAAAGATTAGATTCATCTTGTCATTTTTAAACTGATCTTCTCTTCCGTTTTTGGCCCTCCTGGTCTCTACCAGTCAAAGTTGGTGTGATAGGGTATGCAAAAAAAATAAAAAAAAATACATAAAGTGAAATAAGCTCACCATTTGTGAAAAGAAATGGTCTTTTTCTCATGTTTCTTGAGGAAGATTTTCTTTTCTCGTCAAAAGTAGCTTTTATTTTGCGCAACTCTCATGCTATGAATCATTTCTTTGTCAATCTTTCTGCACTCTTGCATTTTTCTTATGTTATTCTCTTGCCAAAGATGTTTCCATTATACAAGCTATGGGATCATATGTTGATACTTGTAGAATGGACCTTTGACCATATGACCAAATTAGTAACTGAACCTCACCATAATTTCAGAATATCCAAGGCTGATTTTGATATGGCAACCAAAATCAGTTGGAGCAGAATTTATCAGTTTTCTTTTATATTACTCTATTATCCTAAAAAATGTCTATCGGGATAAATATTTTGTTCATTTTTTTTAAAAAAAAAGGTTGTTCAAGGAATACAGATAGGTTTCCTGTATGAAAATGTAGTCCACATCCATTCTTTTCAATTTGGATTAGAAAATTATAATATTCCCATCATGTTATTATTTTAAACAAGTTTCGATAAGTCCTTAGACCTAAAACTTTAAACAGATATAAAAAATATTAATGGGTGGATAATTTACTGTGATATTTGCCTGCTAAGATTGCGATGCAGTCTTTCTAAGTAGTGATCAGGTAGGGGATTGCTAGCCTTCTGTTTAAGATGGGCGACTTATCTTCACTACTCCTTAGTGGAAAGAGTTTATATTCGAATAAATTTTGTCAAGGTCATTCCCATCCAAACACATAAACAGTGGAAAATTATTTTATGTTTCTTCAAGGGCCTATTTTTGAAAAATTCCTAGAAGTTATTTTTGCGCAAAAAAAAAAAAAAAAATCCTAGTGGTGCAAAGTTTTCTATGCATCCTAGAGGGTTGGATGAATGCTTGGGCTCATCGTGATATTGAACGAGACATCGAAAAAGAACGATATCTTTTGAAGGATTGCCAGACGTATGATCTGCAAAAAAATGAATTCGATTAATTCTCTAAAATATGAATACTCAATTCTCAGATTATGACTTCAGATTTTTACTTTGCCTTCCAAAATCTCACCCATATTTGCAATCAACAAATCTTTATTACTTGCCCATATGATGCAGCGGCTAATTAAGAGAATAAGAAAATAAACTCTAATCCGTTAATTTACCATGAATACCGGATTTAGAGTCGTCCTGCAACCTGCTGACTCACCACGAATGTTAAGTCTCAGGGTATCAAACATTCGTTGATCTTCGTAGAAAATACCGAATGAATGGAAAGTACAAAAATCGCACACAAGTTTTATTAATCTTCAAAAGCTGCTGAAAAATATCTTAACATGAGTATAAATACACGACACGAAACCCTAGGGCCCAGGACAAACCGATTCAATTAAAAAAAAAAGCGAAAGCCCAAAAAAACATAAACTCAAAACACAAAACAGGCCGAAAAATATACTTAGAGGCGTTTTTTTCACTTTTTTCACAGTTATCCTTTTCTCCGGCTCGTCCCTAGCTCCTCGAAAATATATTATAATAGGAAAACGGAGTTACGGAGCGAAAGTTATGGCCGATTAAAATTTATCAACCACTAAGCCGTGTATAACGACGCCCCGCGTCTCCAAGTAATCTTCTGCTATGCGATTCGGATTACCTTATTTTTCAACATTTTCATAATTTTAAGACGGGCATCCCTATTAAGGCCCTTCAGAAATAAAAATTGGAAGAAATGGCTGTTGAACTTGAATCTAGATCCTGACGAAGAATATAATGTAAAAGTCAAATAAACCATTACGAGGAACAAGATCGGATGTGTATTGATTTACATATTCTACATGGAATCTATGAAATGCTCAGTGTTGATCAAACAGAACTTTTCCTTTACCCCTTCCAATTTAAAAACAAACAATACAAACAAAACAAGTCAAAACAAAAAAGAAAAAAGAAAAAAATGAGTCACTCTCCCAGAAGAATTCTCAGCTTTGGTCCCTCAGTTCACAGCACTTGAATTTTGAAAATTATTTTCCTATCCACCGATTCCAAGATACCAATGTCAGCCACTGAAAGTTCATCTCCACTCTCATCTTCGGTGGCAATATTCAAATCTAGTGAGGCACATAGTTTTCTCTCGTCTGAGTCATCTTCATCATCTTTTTGTTTGCTCTCATCTGACTTATGCCTAACGCGAGGAGAACAGGCTCTAGACATTGAGCTGAAGCTTTCACAGCTGAAAATGACAATGGCATCCTTAAGAGGGACTAACTCACCACCAGGAAGTGTTATACTTCCACTTTCAATTGCTCTCTTGATACTCTTTTGAGAACAGTAATCAACTTGCTCGATGTCTTCCATGAAAAACACGCGACTGGGATTATCTTGCACTGCCTCTGCAAATCTCTCAAAATAAGTGGAACCTGACTCGTCTCTTGCTCTTTTGTTACTGATCTCTTCACTTGAATCAGCCCTTGTTGATGCGAAGCTGCTGAGGCCAACTGTGATGAACTTACTCTGGGAGCCGAAAACAAGTTTTGCTAGCTCCTTTGCAATTTTACCTTTGCCCTCAGAATCCACACCTAGGAAGAAAAACCATGTTTCTTCTTTGTTCTCTTTGTGTTTCAACTTGCCTTTTCCTCTCATCATTCCAGACCTGCATTGAAGGATTGTGCTCGCAATATCTGGAATTATGTCTCTCTGCCATGGGACTTTTTTCTCTAATGCATTG
Organism: Euryodendron excelsum; assembly: GCA_033060915.1. Taxonomy (NCBI): domain Eukaryota; kingdom Viridiplantae; phylum Streptophyta; class Magnoliopsida; order Ericales; family Pentaphylacaceae; genus Euryodendron; species Euryodendron excelsum. The sequence goes on from CM065396.1 coordinate 20,468,330, forward strand.
CATAAAACCTTCAAGTTCTCAGAATTAAGCTCCTTGAACCTGTCCAAGCACTCGACATCCTCACCTGCCTCACTGGAAGAAGCCGAGTTAGGACTAGAGTTAGGATTGGATAAAAGGTCTGGTTTTGGCTCATTGTTCTCTGGAATGTACCTTCTCAAATGGGATTCAAAATTTTCATCTCCATTTTCAGGTACTAAGAATTGGTGTTCTTTAGGTGACCGTTTGGTTTCAAAAATAACTGGCCAAAGGGTCTGCTGCAATTTGGGGCTGTGCTGGTCATATGAAGAATTTGAAGTTGAGGAAGAAGGAGATGTGGATGAAAAATTGAGGGCTTTCTCAAGAAAGTGAGGCTGCTTGTGGACTGAACTGCATATTGAGTTCCACTTCTTGCAGAGTTCTCTAAGTTTGTTGAATTCCTAGCAACAAAAACAAGATAGAAGGAATGTTAGATTTCTTCTCACATGGGACCACATTTAGACATAAAAAAGCCATTTTTGTGAAATTGGTACCTGATCAGTGAGAGTTTTTCTTCGGTTCTCTTCCTTGTACTGTCGGAGCCATGAAGGCAAGCTTGAGCTGGTGGAAGTGGTAGTGGCCTCATTGCAAAAAGTATTGCTGGCTACGCTTCGAGCTTCTCTATTGAAATTGGCCGAGCAATCCACACAGCAAGTGAGGTTCTTTTCAACTCCAGTTTTAATTTGTGACCAGCTAGACTCATCTCCTGATAACTTGCTTTGGAACTGACTTTGCAAATCACTGGAAAAAGCAAAAAAAAAAAAAGGCTTAATATGATTAACCACATTACAAAATTTAGAGAAAATAAACTTGAAACAACTGATAAATTTCTTGGGATTTCAATTCTTGTAAGTATGGATATAAGACCCAAATCCAAAAATTTAAAATTGAAGATGTAAAAAGTCTAGTTTACCTCTCAAGGTTGAGACTTAGTCCCAAGCTGCCAACAGGAATTGTGAGAGGTTGAAGTTGCCAAAGGGTCTCCAGAGAAGGCTGGCCAGTCTTACATTTCATGTAAGTCTGGAAAGTTGCAACTCCCATGAGCCACAGCTTTCCACTGTCCCCAGTTCCACACAATAATCTACTAAGCTCCATGATCATGACTTCCACAGGAGAGTAATAGTTTCTGCTATTCCCACAACAATTTGACCAAAACTCAGAGACCCATTTGAGATCACCCAAATACAAAACAACCCCTCTTCCCACATAGCTTTTCACCAGACACCTAAGCTCCCCAAGCTTCTGTTCGGCCTCTCCGACGGGGACATTTTTCAAAGAGAGAAGAGGAAGGCTTATGAATTGCAGATTCCTCATCTCCCCATGAACATCTCCTCTATCAAACTTCTCTATCACTCCCCTAACCACTCCCTCAGCACTAGCCAGACACTCTCCTAAAATAACGGTGTTTCTCCTTTTCTTGCTCAACAATGAGTCTAAAACATTCATTACATCTTCACTACTAACTTGACCCACATTAGAGCGAAGAACTAGAGGTTTGGTTCTTTCCTTGGACTGACAACTTACAGGAGGACTTTGAGAACAAATCTCCAACGAGACGGCTTGTTCGACATTGGTTTTCACTTGGGTACTAGAAAAACCAGCTTCTCTCATGACTCTGCTAACACTTGGGTCATCTAAGATGGAGATAACAAGCTGTTCCAACTCTACTTTCAACGCTAAAATGGGTTGTTGCTGGTTTTCGATGGAGCCGCGGCGCTGGTGAGCCTGAGCACGCTTGAAGGCGGCAACTAAGGCGTTGGAGAGGGAAGGGTGGTGGTGAGAGTGAGTGCTTACAATGGGGCTTGATGTGGATGTGGGCAGGCGGTTCAAAGCGACATTGAAGCAGAGCTCGAGGGCTTTGCATTGGAGAGGGTGAGAGTGGGATTGAAGGCAAGCGGTTCGAAGAAGGCCGGTGGAAGAAGCGAACATGACGCTGGCGATGTGGAGAGAAGTGACTTGGGCATGGCCTCGCCGTCTGGCAAGGCTTATTGCTTGTTTTACAATGGCTGCTGCTTCTGTGGTTAGAGTTTGGTGGACAGTGTAGCCTCCTGTCCTCATCTTCTTGGATTGTTTTCAGAGTTTGAATTGATCTCTATGTCGAAGTAGAGTGTATAGTGGGTTGTAGAGAAGATCAAGGAAGTAGAACTGGAAGCTGTGGTTTCATGGCTTGCATTTGGTAGTGAAGAGAGATAATATGAGGTGGATGAAATAATATAGGAAGTTGGTTTGTGCTTTTCTTGTAGGTGAGGAAAATCTTGGTCTGTTATTCCAAAAGTGGAGTGCATGTGATGCAAAGCTAAGTTGCCTCTCTCTCTCTCTCTCTCTCTCTCTCTCTCTCTCTCTCTCTCTCACATTTGTTATGAAGGATGGAAGTTGGACTATCTTTTGGGGAGTGTGTATACATACATAAACGTTAATATTCGTTAATAAAGGCATGCTAGCCTAAATAATTGGATGTGTGGCCTTATGTTGATGAAATTTATTCGAAAAGTAGGAATGGAAGAGCAACTTTCGATTGCTTATAGAATAATATAGATGATATTGTATCTGGTTAATGTGAAATGCTTATTTGTCATTCAAAACTTTGGTAAAGAAAGAGAAAAAGAAAGTGGGGAAAAGAGAAAGGAGAAAAGGAAGAGAAAAATCCACCAATTCCGAGGAGCTGAAAAGAGAGAACGAGACGGACTGTCTGTTTGAAGTAATCGGAAACTGTGTTTGTATTTGTGCAGCTGCTGCTTCTCCTATCCAAATACAAGAGCAAGGAATAAAGTGCTCTTTGATGATGGAATAATGGATACATCCACAGAACTCCGTACTTGAGGTCGCATGAAATCCATGAGAATATTTGAACTGTTGCAGCGGGACCCTTCAAAGTCTCTCATGACTTATGCATGACATGTATGCAAGCACGGCGTACTGACATTTAGGTTGTTTTAGGCGACTTTAACTATAATTATTTTTTTATTATTAATTTATTATTAAAAAAAGTCATACAAGTTAAAAAAAAATTTCTTTACAAAAATAAAAAAATTTAATGGGGTTAAATAATTTTTTCTTTATGAGAATAAATTTTTTTTTTAAATTTGGGAGTTGCTTGGCCCAAGAGTTGCCCAAGCCCAACGGTTTGCTGGACTCACTCCAAGACCGGCCATGTATGCAAAGGCAAAACCCAAATTTTTATTTGTCCTCTGAACTAGGGGTAAATTTAAGATTTTTGTTTAGTGAGAGTGAAACTTACACAAGACCTCTATAAAATTATTTTTTAATTGACAATTCACTTTCTTTGATTTATATTAAGGGTGCCATAAAGTAGCTCGTCTCCATACAAAGTCTACATAGAAAAAACAATAGCACTCAACAAAATTATGATCATCTATAAAATTAAAAAATGGCACCATAATGGCTAAACAATCTCACAATTTTGATTTACAAATGGGCCCTACAGGCTAGCTCAACCATAAGGCACCCAAGACCTAGCCTTAGCTCCCGATTTCTAAGACCTTAAATTTTTTAAAACTTAATAAAGCCCTATATAGTTTTTATATCTATTTTTTTAATAAAAAAAATATGATCCAAATGAGAAAAAAATATTCTTTAAAGAAAGGATAAAAAATCAACTACACTAGTGAACTGTAGACAAGAAAAACAATGGTTTAACAAAAATTGAATAAATTGTACAAGATAAAAGAATTTTTTAAGGCCCTTATTTTTTTAAAACCGTACATGCTATAGCCAAAGCCCTATATAGTTTGCACATATGTGGTTTTTTTTTCCTCTAAAAATGTCCTAGTCTAGGTGAGAAAAGAATGCCCCTTAGAAAGAACAAAAAAAAAAGGCCTAAAATACACTATCCTAATTAAATTTAAAAAAAAAATATAGTACCAACAAAAGATTTTCAAAGGTTCCAATTTTGGTAAACCTTAAGATGGTTTTAAAGTCTTATATAGTTTCTATATCTTTTTGTTTTTTCTAAAATAAAGAATCAGTCCACATGAGAAAAAGTCCTGTCAAAGAAAGAAGTTAAAGAAAGCAATTCAGTTGAAAAAAATGCAGGGGTTAGTAATTTCTTTTGTAGGTAGAAAATTCAATAGGGGCAAATGTAAGAGTTAGTAAATTCAGTGAGGGCAAATGTAAGGGTTAATAAATTCAATGACTGCAATAGGAGCAATTACAATACATTAATGATTGCAATAGGAGCAATTACAATATATTTATAACTTAAAATTGAATAACTATAAATAAATTTTTTTGAAAAATAGTATAAGTTGCCAAGTCAGTAGGGGCAGCAGTCTCCACTCGACCCTTCATGGATCTGCCTTTGCTATGGGCTATGCCAATCATCTCGGTTCATGGAAGATTGGAAAGTTATTTTCTCAATTGTTGCACTTAATGTTTTTCTAAATTAATTACATTAAATCTTATCCCTTTATGTTTTAATGTTCAACTTCAATCACAAAAATTTTTTGTTAATAAAAAAATAATCAAACATTCAAACATTTACTGAATATGTATACAAAAGGCAGGTTTTGCACTTACCATACTTAAAGAATGTAAAGATAACTTCTAGTCATGCATTTTTCCGTCTTCAACCAATCGTCGTCTTCTTTCTTTTGAGTCAAGAATGACTTTCTCCTTCAAACAGCTGTGGGCTCCAGAATATGAATATAGAAATAAAAATTAGCATCTCTACCTCTCTCTTAGGATACTTTTTTAATGGTTAAGTAATTAATTTAATTTTATTAAGTTTAATAATTAAAATTAATGTTGATTGTGTTAGATAATTGAGCTACAATAAAATGTGTTAAGTTAAACAGTAGAAAGGGATAGGCTGAGCTGGGCTAGACAATATTGAAGTGAGCTAAACTAAGATATTAAAAAATATTAAACATTAAAAATAAAAGTTAGACTAGGCTCCTCTAAATTATAGCCTAGGGAGCCTTCAACTTACCTTCACACTTGCATGTATGCATACATACAAGTTTTGCCTATCCCAGGCCAGGCCCAACCTGACTTAGGATCGGCAAATCTTAAATTTAGAAGCTTGTCAAAAGTGAAATTCATGTTTTAAAACAAAAAAAAAAAAAAAAATAAGGTCGTTTTAATGGTCTCGATACTTCCTAAAATTTTCAGGATAGTTGTTAAATTCTTTTTAATGGTTCTTATAAAAGACTACTAATATATGTTGTATATTTATAAATGAAAAAAAAAGTTAAATAAGATGAGATATAGTAATATACAAATATTTATGTATATAAATTCATTAAATGTGCAAAATTTGTCAGCCGATCGGCCAGTTTGCAAGCAATCTTCCAAGCCCGACCCTGCTCGACGGGCCTGCACCATGATCTCTATACCCTATAAATCATTGACGGATTGAGGGGCTTCACGGGCCATTGGGCCGATATCCATCTACATAGGTATGGATATGCATAAGTACTACTCAGGTGTACAGATGATGCTTGAACCTAATATATGAGGTCTGGGGGTACGTGTATATATATACATATGTATATATATATATATACATACAACTTCAAGCGATAATACATATGCAACTTCAAGAATTCAACAACCGTTTCACATAAGTGCACACCAAATTACTTCTTTTTGTGGCGTCTTTAAACTACGGTAATTTATTTTCTACTTTTAATAAGTAAAGGTTAATCCATCTTGTTGGGTTCTATTTATCTAATTTTTATGTAGTAGACCTCATGACACTTGATAATTAACTTTGAAATTACATTATTGATATATGCTTCAACAACCAATTTTTCGAATTCAAACCTTGATAAAGTCCGTAAACACAAAGAAGGTTATCATATATTTATTAGATTATTTACTTGTAAAACTAGTGTTGCTTCTACCTGTCACCACGATTGCTACAGCAAAACAAGTTTTTTCAGTAATAAAGAATCAAATAGGAGATCAATTGATGAATGATTGTTTGGTTACATATATTAAAAGTGACGTATTTAATAGTATTCATAACGAGATTATTATGCAATAATATCAAAATGTGAAATATGGTCAGGGGCAATTGTACAGGTCTATGCATTTGCATATCTTTGTTTTTTGGTTAAAACAATAGTACCAATATATAAAAATTCTCTTTTGTTAATAATTTGAGAAATTTAGATTAGGTTGTTGATTCATTAAAAATAGATGATGAATATGAAAAGTGTAGATTTTTTAACATATAGAATTTAAGTATTTTAATGTTACAAATGAAAAAATTCCTTGAGTTGCCCGTGGAACCACTATACACTATACATTGGTATCTACAAATGGACGTACATACATGCATGATGCATGTACACTTACATATCCGCATATTCTTAAACATATGCCACTATCATTCAATCTACATTCATAAATACATGCTCCGCATACAAAATTTGTCATTCTATTGCAGGCCATTAGAGAAACTACAACGTGGCCTAAGAGCCCAAAAGGCATGAAGTTAAGAGGCTCACCACACCAATTACAAGGAAAACGGCGGGGCAGAACTGAGAATTTTGTCGAGGGAGCCACGAAATGAAAGATCAAAATAAAATTTTTTAAAATTTGTTCAGGAGTTAAAAGATAAAAATTTCTTAATTTGAAAGGTCATAATAATTTTTTATTGAAGTTTGTGCAGAGCTACAATAAAATTTTTGAATATTGAAAGGTTAAGATAAAATTTTTAAAATTTTTTAAAAATAGAGATAAAAATTTTTAAATTTTAAAAGATGAAAGAAAAATTTTAAAATTTTAAAAATAAGGCGAGTTTAGGCCAGGGACCTTTATCCCGTCCCACCCTTATATAGTGTTTGCGAAGGGTCCAATTGTTCTGCAAATAGAGAGAGTAGATCCTTCAAGTCTCGATCTTGGTAGTTCTCTCAACTCACCTCTTCGTTTTTGTAAAGCTGCCTCATCGCCACCACTCAACTGGCCGCCGCCCAAGCTCAAGGGTTCTTTGACCTTCATTGACGAAATGATTGGTAAGTAATATTTTCTTCTTGTTTTATTTGATTGGTGAGAAAGAAAAGAAAAAAAAAAATTGTTTAAATGACCAATATGTTCTTGGATGCGTATGTCATAAATTGGGTGACAAATATGGGTTTTGCCTTTGCTGATGGAGGTGGGCTCGATATGTTCTTGCAAATGGTGGAAAAGAACCAAGAGTAGATGCTTGGAGTTATCTCCCCCTCCTTTCCTCCTCCTCTGTCTAAAACTTTTAGTGGCAAAACAAAACCATTTTCATCATTGGTTGAAATAGTCTCCAAATCCATTTTTGCAAGATATATTTATACATAGATGAATTTTATTTAATAATTTATAATTTATACTTATAACTTTTTAAAAATATTTTTAAGTGAGTGGTTTAAAAAAGTAATTTAGGTTTAATTACGTTTTTTTAAAAAAATTATTTTTAGCGATGACTTTTTAAAAATATCTTATAACTTATCACTTATAGCTTATAAATTATTATGTCAAATACTCTTTATATATGTATTTTTATACATTTTATATATATATGTGTGTGTGTGTGTATTGAACAATGGGCGTAATGAATACTCTTATTAAAGCACCCGACAAAACCTTTCACAATGCTTGTTGAATGGCTTCTTTACTCATTCGCACAAACCAGGGTTACCAATCCTGATAGGTACCGTAGGTGCACAATGTCATGGATGACGCTACATGTTCGTTTATAAAATTGTTTTTTTTTTTACAGTCACCCGATCCGAATCTGTCCCAAACGTGATAAAATATCACATTCCGCCTTTGAACCCGATCCGTTACCGATTAAAGCTACCTTGAACCCACCCCGTTATGGTTGAGAATCAAAAAATTCAGGAGATTTTGCTATTCCTAGATCTATAAATATTTTTTTATTATAAATATTCAAAATTTATAAGGTCTGAACAGAATTTTGTCAAAGTAGCACCCCTCACCCACCCATGATCTAAACCTGGTTCCGTCTTTGTATAGTAGAATAATACATATTTAATTGACTCATGCTATACCGAGATATATGCTTATATTTTCTTAACACGAACATAAAGCCAGGTATTTCAACTGTAACGAAATTTACAAAAGACTTTGTCAGTAAATATATACCTGTCATGAATATATGATCCCTGTTAAGATAGAAAATGTATCTATCATATATGCTCATTAAACATAACAATGTGCATAAAACAAAAGCAGTAGCACAAACTAACAATTAATTAAAAAAAGCTAATATCAACCTATCATCACTTGTTTCAGATTTTGTTTATTTAAAGGAAACTCATCCTATATTCAGCAACTAAAAAATAACTAACGTTTTTACACCAAAAGGTAAAAGTAAACAACAGTTTATAGTCGTCATCATCGGCCTTCCAATCACCAAGTTCAAATTGTTAATCTTTATTTCCGTTGCATTGTAGATGTTTTACTTCTTCTAATGCTTGTACACCCAGTAAGTCATTTTCAATCTCCTTTAACATAATTGACAATGTTTGTATATCTAAAAAAAAATTTTTTGTGTTATAAAACGTGTTGATGGATAATTGAAGGATGCAGCGAACTATCACATGGCTACCTACTTATTCTCAGTCTATAAAAAGAACTGCGTAGGAAGAGAAAAAAAAGAGAGAAGAGAGAAAGAGAAAAGAGGGAAAGAAAACGAAGAGAGAAAAAAGAGCGAAAGAAGAGGAAGAGAACAAAAGAAAAAAGCAAAGAGTGTAGGTAAACTATTTAAATTTCTGTTGTCTTTATATTTTGTTTTATGAAAGAAATACATGCTTGGGTGATCAAGAAGATCTATCCTCATAGTGTTAGTCTAAAAATCACATAATAGAGATTAAGCCAATACAAATCATCATTCACTAACATATTTAAATAACAATAAAACAAATACATCATATAATATGAAAATATAAATTAAAACAGTCTAGCCTGTGAGATAGTGAGGCACGACGTAGTCACTGTCTTAAAGTCGTTGTGCCTCCCTACGTGAAGGTTTTAGCGGACATCAACGGCTCCAAGATTCAACCCAAGTGCTCACAAGCCGCTCTCCTCAGGTGTCACACCAACTGGAAGAAGATGAACAGTCCCAACCCTGGTTGCCACAAAATATAAGTACAAAGTATGTATGAAACTAGAAGAAAATAGTGTATATACAAAAGTGGAGCTTTTGTATAAAGAATAGTCTTCTCCATTCCTCTCTCATCTCTCTACACTTAAAATAGTTACTTGGTATATCTATATATACATAAGAACAATAAGACTAATGGTTAAGCCATTAACATGGCCACATAATTATAATAAAATATACTAATAAATAACTTTTAACCTCCAACATAATGTTTGGAATAAATAGGCCATAAATAGGATAGTAATTAATTTATAATACTAAATGTAATATGAAAAGTTTTGAACTTTATCACAATATACCAACACATAGTTCCAGAAGAACTATTGAATTATTATTTGACAATTCCAGAAAAACTAGTTTTATTATATATTGTGTTTGAATATTTTGCTTGCTTATTCTTTTAGTTTTATAACATGTTATCAGCACGATACTTTACGTGCTTTATGTTCGTCCTTCATTTTCTGTGTAATTTATCTTCATTTTGAATTTTTTATTGCTCACTCAATTTGCATGAATAGTATGAATAGTAATTCAACTATTGAGATGAATAGTATTTATTTCAAAATTTTCTTGCTTTATTTCTCCTAGATCTTACATTTTTTGCCTATGATATTTATAAATCTGGAATCTTTATTACAATAGTTTTCCATAGACATGTTGTAATACCAGCTATATTTTTTTTTATTTTTTAATTTTTTTTCCTTAACTGCATTAACCATAACGGGACGGTTTAGAACACAACCATAGAGACATAAGTCATAGAGAAACCTTTTCAAGCCCAAACCCGTTTGATTTAAGAAACTCGATTCCCCCGATACAGAATTCGACCTCGTTACCCGACAATTCGCATTAGCTAACACCCTAACTTAAAGCTGAATTTTCTTTCTCGTCTTTCATTAAATTTCGACGAATTATATGTCTAAAATTATCACCTTTTCGAGCCCGACGCCTCGATAATCTCATAACTCCTTTTCGTAAAGTGTCGATTCCCTGAAAAAGCCCCGAACGCCGCTGCACCTGGAAATTCGCACCCGAATTTCCTGAAACTTTGTTTGGAGTTTTCTCTCTCACCCGGCGACGAAATTGCACGAAATTCGAGTCTAAATCGATTAACTTTTTGAGAGCCTTCTAGTTACGGTTTCGAATTGCGCACCCGACGAGGAACAAAAACCTGAAACACAGTTGCCCTGGACTAGGGACTTTCTTCCATAATTTCGAAATTGCCCTACCCCGCCAACTTGCATGGCTGGTACTTTATAGCAGATATGAACCTATACATATATATATATAGATGAACGCATGCCTGCACATGTATATGCATATCTACACCTATTATATTATAATCAATTAAGCACTAACCACATATTTTAAACACACACACACATCACATTATTTTCTAAGCAAATTCGGGACATGGTTCCTCACTCAATCAATAGGAATTGAGGGAATGAAGAATGATGAAGGAATCAAAAACGGGAAATGTGGACGGCCAATGGACTTGTAGAGAGAGAGAGAGAGAGAGAGAGAGAGAGAGAGGTCACTCCCGTCACCCATATACACACATCACAGCCCTATAAATACACATGCATCCCTCCCTCATGGGTCACTTAAGAAGAAGCATTGTGTGAGAGTTTTAGAGAGAAACTGAGAGAGAGAGGGAGAAAGAGAGTAGGGAAGAGGGAGCTTGGGACTGTGGCATTCAAAAACCAGATGAGGAACCCACCTTCTCCATACTTTAAGCCTCCTAAACCTAGCACAACACATCCCACAAACCCACTGCCTGAGCCAAGAGTCTAGGGAGAGAGAAAGATTGAAAAATTGCACCACCCAACCCACAGCAGTAACACCAGGGATTAAGGGCTGCCACAGGAGCTCTGGGCTTTTCAGGGATCCCTCTGGATGTCCTAGGGAGGCCCAAGGCCTCTGTGCATGCACCGGAAACTCCCTGGGAGGCCAAACCTGCCGGAAAAGCTTCTGCCGGCCCTAACTTCGGCTACCGGCCACCAAATTCGATGAGGCCAGTTGGGTCCTCTTGGTCTCGACGATCCGAAAAAAATTTCGTGAAGAACACTTTTCTAGAAAATTACAGGAAGGGCCTGAAAAACCAAGTTGCAGATCTGGAACCTAGGGTTCCGCCATGCAACCGGGCTATTCAGCCAAAAATCGGCCACCCCCGACCACCCTCAGCTGAGCTCTGGCCATGAGTGTGAAGCCTAGGTTCTTGTCTACCTCTGGGTTGCGGAGCGATGGCTTAAGCAGATCCGAAAAGTATTAGATATCGTTGGAACCCCGGCCGAATATCAAGTCGAGTTCGCAACTTACCGACTCGAGGGAGAGGCAGATTTTTGGTGGGATTCGGTGAAACGCATGAGGGATGTGAAAAGCCTGACTTGGGATGAATTTGTAGTCCTTTTCCATAACCATTACTTTCGAGAGATAGTTAAAGACGCTAAAATGGAGGACAACAAAATAATTTGACGATGGGCCAGTATGTGGCCACATTCCTGGAGTTATCAAGATTTGCCTTAGACTTTGTGGCCACAGAAGAAAGGAAGACTCCAAGGTTTCTTAAGGGGTTGAAACCTGCGATCCGATCTCGGGTAGTCGCGTTCATGGGACAAAAGTTCACAGAGGTTGTTAATCGAGCAATGCTGATAGAACAGGAGTTGGAGGGACATCAACAACATATGCAAAACCCAAGAGTACCTGGAAAAAATGTGAGGAACCCCTCCAACTTTAATAACCATAGACGCCCGAACTCGAGGTACCAACCTGTCGCGCCCAGATTTTTTGCACTCGAGGAATATTCACACAAGCGGGAAAAATGTTGTACTCTCTCGTTAGAACTCACCCTCCTAAAAGAATGAGTGCGACTAGGTTTGAATTGAAAAATTGGTTTGAATAAAGGGCTTTTGAAAAAGATTCGGAGTCGCCACCTAACTTGATTAAGGTGAGTTAGGTCACCTAAAAATTAAAAATAATCCGAAGACTACACTTAGGGATTTTAGAAAATGATTTTGGAAAACATCCTCAAGAGAGGGTTTTTTAGGAAAACGGGTTGTTTGGCAACCTTTGGAAAACATTTAGCCCTTTTTAGAAAAATAACTCCTTTTGGTCTTTGAAAACAGTGATTCTAGGTTCAGAGGTTGGTTACGTGTAGGAAAGACGCATTAAGCCATCACCCTACCCCGCCCTTTCGGTACCTACATGTCAATCTACCCTAGATTCACTTATAAGAGTCTTTAATTAACATATGTTCAACCCTATTCACTTTAGAAAAACAATGTTTGAAAACTAACATGATGCATGATATGCAAGTGCAAAATAAGAGAGAATTGAAAAATAGATTTGGAAATAAAGTTGAAAAGAATTTGATTTGAAAATAGATTTGAAGAGATAGAATTTGAAATTGGAAAGTTTGAAAATTTGGAAATAGAAATTTGAAAATAGAAAGTTTGAAAGTAGATGAAAATTTGAGATTTGAAAAGATTTTGAAAACCGCACCTATGAAAACCGCACCCATGAGGGTGGAATTGAAAGTTTAAAAATTATTGTGACCGCACCGATGAAGGTTGCCTACGTATCCCTTTGGGGGAATCAGGTCAGTCGTAATTCGGACCGGAGTCCGATTGAAAACAGATTGATTTGATGAGAGAGATTGGATTGGAAGAAAGAGATTGAATTGAAAATTAGATCTGATTCGAGATTAGAAGAGGAGATTGGAAATTGAAATTGAGAAGATTGGACTTGCTTTGAAAAAATTGATTTTGGAAAGACTCGGTTTTGGAAAGATAGAGGTTTAGGAAACCTTGACTTAAGAAAGATGAGACTTAGGAAAGACTCAAGAGTTTAAGAAAGATTGGATTTAGGACAGGTTCGAATTAGGAAAGGTCCGACTTAGAAAAGTTTCAAATTAAGAAAGTTTTGAAATTAGGAAAGTTTAACTTAGGAAAGTTTTAGGTTTAAGAAAGTTTGAAAATTGGAAAGTTTGGAAAATTGGAAAGTTTTGGAATTAGGAAATATTTCGAATTAGGAAATGTTTGAATTAAGAAAAGTTTCAACTTAAGAAAGTCTTGAATTAAGAAAGTTTTGAGTTTAGAAAAGTTTTAGATTTGAAAAGATTTTGAAGTTTTGGAAAGTTTAGGATTTAGAATGATTTGAAATTTAGAAAGTTTAAGATTTAGAAAGTTTTATGGTTTTAGGAAATCTTGAGATTAGGAAAAGTTTGAGTTTGGAAAAAGTTTGAAAACTTGAATTTGGAAAGTTAAGATTTGGAAAGGGGGGTTAAATTAGGAAAGAGTTGAATTAGGAAAGATTTGAAAGTTGAGTTTTAAAACTTAGGAAAGATTTTTATGTTCAAGTTTTGGAAACTTAAGATTTAGGAAAGTGGAGGATTAGGAAGGATTTGAATTAGGAAAGATTTGGATTTAGAAGGGATTGGATTTGGTTTCTAAAAGCAAAGGTTTGATTTTGTTTCCAAAAACGGAGGACGGAATCTAGTTTCCTAAACAGGAAGATTTGATTCCGTTTCCTAAAGGGAAGGTAGGATTTGGCAAGGATTTGGAAAAGGAGATTCTAGAAACCCTAGTTTTGAAAAATTATAGTTTTGACGTAGAAAAAAGGTTTTGGAAACATGTATAGTTTGGATGTGAAAACAAGAGATTTTGAAAACCTAGGTTTAGGGCAAAGTTTGAAAATCATGTTTTTGGAAAGAAAATTTAGGGTTTCCTAATTGTGGGTTCTAGGGCTTCATTTGGGCTCTAAGAAAAGAGTTTTTTGAAAAGTACGTTTTTAAAAACGAAGGTTTTCTAGAAGGGAATCCTAGGGAGGAGTTTTTGGAAAGTGAATTTGAAGATAGAGTTTTTGGAAAAGGATTTTAAAGAGAAGGAGTTTTGGAAAGTGTGTTTTTAGAAATGTAGATTTTAGAAGGAAAATCCTAGAGGGGAATTTCTAGAAGGAAAATTTTGGGAAGAGAGTTTTTGGAAAGATTTTTGGAGAGAGTTTTTCTAGGAAGGCTTTTGGTTAAAGATTGTTGAAGAGAGTTTTTGGAAAGATTTTTGGGGAAGGTTTTTAGAAAGTGGATTTTGGGGAGAGGATTTTGGAAAGGAGTTGAAAAAGGGAGTTTTGAAAAATAGATTTTGGAAGGGAGTTTTTGAAAACCATTTTGGAGAGGAGAGTTTTAGGAAACTATGTTGAAAAAGAGATTTTTAGGAAGAGATTTTTGAAGAGAGAGTTTTTGGAAAGTATGAAAACGTCTCACTTTCCTAAAGTGATTCTAGCCATAAGAGTGCTAGAACCACTTTAAGAAAGTGGTTTTGGAAAACAATAAGATTTGAAAATATAGACCAAAAAGGTCACTTTTAATGTAACACTTTCCTAAAGCAACCCTAGCCATGGAAAGGCTAGAATCACTCTAGAATTGTGGTTTTGAAAACAAGTTTTTGAAAAAGAGATTTTGATGCAATTTTGAAAACAAGTTTGAAAACGTTTTGAAAAACAACTTTGAAAACCGTTTTTGGAAGATGCAAGACTATGATATGCACAATGCAATTTGGGGTCGTGAACATACAAGGCTAAGGCTTCACCACATAATCAAGGGGGCCAGACCCACGTGGTCTTTGGTTAGACTAGAAGAAAGCCCCCGACACGGTGACTCTCCAATAGCCCAATCCTACACATGGACCGGGAATCCCCTTGTTTCAAGCATACAAAGAAAGGGAGGGGGGGGGGACGGAAGAGATGGGGGATTAAAATAGAGAAAACCCAAGTGGGTTGGAGAGAGAAGAGAGAGGGGGGAAGCACAAAAAATTAAAGAGAAAACCTACCGTATGTCTTCTTTATTTTGCGCGCCGCACTGTCTTCGGTCTTTGGTCTTTGTCTTGATCTTCACCTTCAGCCTTCAAGAGTTGTCTTCAAGCTTTGGATGACATCTCTTCAAGTCTTCTAAGGATGGTTGAAGGCTAGTGTATGAGTGTATGGGGGAGTGTATGAGTGTATAGGAGGCTAGGGTTTGTGTATAGTGGCTAGGGTTTGGGAAAACCTAGGGAGGCTAGGGTTTTGGAGGTGCTCGAGCTCTGTATATCGAAATATAGGATTTTTAGGTTAAGTTTGCAGACCCTTTTCACGTTGAATGAGGCTCTATATTTATAGAAGGAGGACAAACCTGGCGCCTGTTGCAGTGGCGCCAGGGCAAACTTTACACTGGCGCCACTAAGAGTGGCGCCAGGCCATTTCTTGGCTTGGCGCCACTACTAGTGGCGCCAGCCAATTAGAAAAGGTTTAAGGTCGGCAAGCAACGTATCTTTGACTAGATTTGGGCGCCTGTACTAGTGACTACCATGTAATTTTTAGCCTAGCTTCACTAGGAGTGACTCCAGAAAATCCGGGAATGATTTGAAGGAGCCGGGAATGACCCGGAAGGCCGGAAAGGAGCAGGAACACTCAAAATAGTGTCCTGGAGGTATTTGACTTGAAAAATGAAGATAAGGTGGGTCAAAAAGGTTGACCGGGCCTTTAGGGGCAAAACAGTCAATCGGACCAGAAAACTGCCGGGATAGACTCGGATTGTCCTAGAAGAAGACTTGGGATCTGAAAACATTATTCAAAATGTTCCCGGAGGTTTCCGGTTTGATTCCCAGAGCCGGCGTGGTCGGAAAAGGAGACCGGCCCACCAGGGGCAAAACGGTCATTTTGTACCGGGTTTGCTGGAACTATCTCGGAATGGTCTGGAAAGGTAAAGGAAGGTCGAGAACACTATAAAAAGTATTCTCGGGACATTACCGGTTTGATACCCAGAGCCGATGTGGTCGAAGAAGGAGATTGGCCCTCCAGGGGCAAAACGGTCATTTTGTACCGGGTTGGCCGAAACTGACTCGGAATGATCCGGAAAGGTAAAGGAAGATTGAGAATACTATAAAAAGTAGTCTCAGGGGGTTACCGGTTTGATACCCAGAGCCGGTGTGGTTCCCGGGGCATTCGGATGCTTAGGGGCAAAATGGTCATCTTGATTGAAAAGTCTCGGAAAAGGTCCTAAGGGTATTCTGGTCATTTTTCACCGAAGTGAGCTAACAGACATGGGTGTTGACCTGGGTTTTGAGTGTTTCCGCCACTCTAATGGTAGTCGTCGTGACACAAGGATTTGTTGCCAATTCCCTATATCAACCTATTCGTGAGTATTTCCGCTACTCTAACGGTTTTGTAAGTATTTCCGCTACTCGGACGGGGTTGATGATTTGAGAGTATTTCCGCTACTCTAACGGCTTTGTGAGTATTTCCACTACTCTAACGGTTTGATGAGTAGTTTCGCTACTCGGACCGTCTCGAGGAATAAACTGTCTCGAGAGAGGGATTGGAAAAAGGTCTTACCGTCTCCGAAGAGACGTGCCTGGATTGGGACCGTCCCGAGGAATAAACTGTCTCGAGAGAGGGATTAGAAAGGGGTCTTACCGTCTCCGAAGAGACGTGCCTGGATTGTGAGTGTTTCCGCCACTCTAATGGTTTTGTGAGTACTTCCACTACGCTAACGGTTTTGTGAGTATTTCCGCTACTCTAACGGTTTTGTGAGTAGTTTTGCTACTCGAACCGTCTCGAGGAATAAACTGTCTTGAGAGAGGGATTGGAATTGGAATAAGAAAGGACAATGCCCCTAAGGGCATTTTGGTCATTTTGCCTCTATTTGGGCTTGATAGGCCCGCAAAGCGATGGAAAGACGGAATTTGGACCTAGTGAATTGGTTTCGATTGGAATATGCCCAAAATGACTTGAAAATAAGTCTGGACGAAGTGTAGACTACCGAGCGGTCAAAAATGGGGTGTTTACACAACCCTACCCTCCGAATGATAGGGGAGCGACGGATAACAGGCCTGTTTGCTTTAATTGCCAACAGAAAGGGCATCTAAAGCGAGACTGCCCTCAGACCTTGCGAAGTAGGAACAGGAATGGCAACCAGATCCCTCCGCAAATACTGCCAGTGCGAAATTTTCAGACCACAGCTGTATCAGCACCCCTGTCACGCCCCGATTTTTGGGTGTCCAATGTCCTTTCTGCTCGGAGACCTTAAAGCATGAAACTCCGTTATTAGAACTCGTCCTCCTAGAAGAACAAGTGCGACTAGGTTTAAAAATTGATTTGACTAAGGGCTTTTTAGAAAAATAGGAGTCGCCACCTAACTTGATTAAGGTGAGTTAGGGCACCTAAAACTAAGCGTTAATCCGAAGATTAAACTTAGGGTTTTTGAAAAAAGGTTTTTGAAAACTCCCTCAAGAGAGGGTTTTTTTTATAAAAAAAAATAGGTTGTTTGGCAATCTTTTGAAATGTTTAAGCCCTTTTTGAAAATAACTCCATTTTTGGTCTTTCGAAAATAGAAATCTAAGGTTCGAGGGTTGGTTACGTGCAAGGAAGATATCCTAAGATCATCACTCTACCCCGCCCTTTCGGTACCTACATGTCTAACCACCCTTGGTTCACTCACTAGAATAACCAGTTACCATTGTCCACTTAATATCCACTTTAGAACTTTGAAAACGGGGTCTAGTCATCACTTTTTGGATAAATGATGCATGATGCAAGTTTTGGAAGAAGTTTGAAAATAATGGAGGTTTTGAAAGAGTTTGGAATAAAAACTTTAAATTGATTGGAATTTTTGAAAAAGGGATTGGGGTTGAAGTAAAAGTTATGACCGCACCATTTTAGATTGCCTATGTATCTCACTTGGCGAGAATCAGGTCATTCGTAATTCGGGCAAGAGCCCGATGGAAAATAGGCGCATTAAGACCTTGGAAGGTTTAAAGACACTTTGGGGTCTTTGGAAAAGTTTAAGACACTTTGAGGTCTTTGGATAAGTTGAAGACACCTTGTGGTCTTGGAAGTTTTGACTTGAAATTGGAAGTGAAGTGTTTTGAAAATGCTTTTGGATTGACTCTAAGGGAGTTTTGGAAAAATGATTTGGCATGACTCAAGAGAACTTGAAAGTGTTTTTGGAGTCTTGTTTTGAAGACCTTGGAGGCATGACTTTAGAATGTTTGGATGGATTAACTTTTGAAAGTGGTCTTTGAAAATGGAGTGTTTAGAATCCTAACATGGACAACCTAAGAGGTTATTCTTGATTTATCACTTGTCCTTGGAATCCCTAACCATGAGAGGGCTAGGAATACCTTAGGTTTGTGACTCTTTGGAAACATCTTTGGAAAGGTCTTGAAGACGGAGTGTAGGAACATATGAAGAGTATATGGAGTTGGGTTTTTGAAATCATGGGGGTAGGAGGTTTTGGAAGAATAGGTTAGGAGGGTAATTGAAAATTTTGAATGATCATTTGAAAAAGGGTTCAAGAGTTGGAACCTTGAAGTGTATTAACCTTGGTTGGGTTAGCCTAGGGTTAGAGGGAACCTAAGGTTAAGATAACTTATGGTTAGGTAACTAGGGTCAAGTTAACCTAAGGTTAGGTAACTAGGGTCAAGTTAACCTATGGTTAGATAACTAGGGTCAAGTTAACCTAGGGTTACGTAACTAGGTTCAAGTTAACCTAGGGTTAGATTGGAGAATGGTCTTAAAAGTTGTTTTGGTGCATTCTTGGAAAGAGTTTTGAAATCAAAAATATGATATGCAATGGACTTTGATTGGCAATCTTTGTGAAGATCATTTCCATGAGAATTTTGACTCTAGCCAAGAGTATGGTTTATATGGTTAGTGATTGGAGACCATTCCAAGGAAGATTTCCTCATGGCCATTATAGCCCTTATTTTGACAAGAGTGGAGGGATTAAAATTTAACATGATGATGACAATTTTTGGAAAATCATTTTTTATGCAAAGATGGAGAGAATGCATTTTTGAAATCATCTTTGGGGAAGGATTTTGAAAACCATTTTTCAAGGGAACCATTCCATCAAGAGAGGGTTCATATGGCCAATAAAAAGGGAGACCACTCATAAGAGGGTTCCATGGAGCCATTCCAACCCCTAAACTTGAGAGAATAGAAACCATAGAATTCAAAGAGTTTGAACATCATCCTTTGGCAAGCATAAAGAGAGAAGGGAGCCATTCTATCAATTTAGGGTTTCTATGGCCAATATAAAGGGAGACCACTCAAGAGAGGGTTCCATGGGACCATTCTAACCACTAAATTTGAGAGAATGAAAACCTTTGAAAATTAAGGGGGTTTGAAAGCAACCTTTGTGCAAGTTGAAATGCAATGATGCAAAAGCATGAATTAAGGAGTTGAGAGGGATATTCTAAGGCATGATTCCTAAAGTCTCATCCTAAACTTCAAGGGGCCAACTCTTGGAACAATTTTTGAAGGACATGTAGAACTTGAAAATGTCATGAAATTAAAAGCAATGCAAGCATTGTGGGATATGGCAATAAACATAAAATGAAGCCAAGCATACAAGACATGATCAAAATAATAATATGCAAGGGGTCATGATTCACATACAAGGCTTTTAGGCTTCACCATAGAAACAAGGGGCTCTTAGGCCATACCATCTTAAAGTAGGCTAGTGAGAGGTCCCCCTACACTGTAGCTCTTACTTACTTTCCTCTATGCATGATCTAGGAGCCCTCTTAGCTCAAGCATGCAAGAAAGCGGGGTTGGAGATGGGGATTAAAATAGAGAATAGCCTAAGTAGGCTAGGAGGGAGAAGAGAAGAGTGGGGAAGAACACAAATGTAGAAGGGATACCACCTTTTGCCTTCAACACTATTGTAATCTTCAATCGATGTCTTGATTAAAGCTTGAATGACTTCAAGAAGGCTTGAAAGGCTTGAGTGGAGTGTATAAGTGTGTATGAGGCTTTGTGTATGGAGTGTATAGGCTTAGGAGAGGTAGAATCTAACCTAAGTGTTAGAGAGGAGGAATATATGTAGAGATTTGAGTTTCTGGAGTGACTTCAGCAGAGTTTCGTATCAATTTCGAACCTAAAATATGCAAGAGGGGAGGCCTCTATTTATAGGCAATCTGGCACAGACCATGCACATGTGCTACATCCGCATGGCCAAACTTTGGCCATGCACATGTAGGACATGCGCAGGTACCATTCCATTACCACAATAACACGTGGCACCCTATGTACTGGTTAAATTTTGACCGTTGATCGAAAGTCGGTCGATTTGAACAAAATCTGAGCACATATAGCATACACTCCATCACTGGGAAGAATTGCCCAAACTTTGCCTCGATAATTGGGCCAACCGGGAAGGTTCCAGGGGAATCGATCACACTTGGGATGTTCTCCTAGTGCATCCAATGAACTTTCATGTTTTCGAAGAGTTTGAATTATGTTCAGAAGCGTGGGATATTGCCTTTGGAAGCGTGTCAAAAAGGACACTTTTGTGGAGCGTCTATGATACGCTCCGTGTGTGTTTGAAAGTGGCTGTTTTCGTTTCGTGCAATCGAGGCCTTCGAGAAGCGATCTATTCGATCGGACCGTTCCGATGGAAAGTACTCTGGAAATACTTTCTAGAATTCTCAAATTTACGCATTTCTCAAGTCGTTTGACGGTGCGTTGTGATTAGGGAATCGAAGAAAAAATCAACCTTGGCGAAGCATCTGCAAGACCTTCCAGGGGTTGCCGAAAATTATAGTTTTCGCACCGTACGATGGAGGGCTTCGGGAAGCGATCTGTTCGATCGAACCGTATCGATGGAAAAATCTACGGACGAGTGTTTAAGAATTCCCTGATTTACGAAATTCTCAAGTCAGTTGACGGTGCGTTATAACTAGGGAATCGTGGGAAAAGACAATTTAAACGGAGCGTCTGCGAGACGCTCTAGGAAACTTTTATCCCGTCGTGTGAGTTTAGTGTCGTAGGGTGTTCCTAGGGTTAAACAAGGGTGCGTGGTGAAACCCTCGCTCAAAATCCCAAAGCCGGTGCTGTTTCGGGGCATTTTGGACTTCTAGGAGCAAAGAGGTCATTTTGACCGGAGTCGGCTGGAAATGGTCAAGAATGGTTTGGTATATTGTGTTAGGCGTGTAAGGCAGTTCAGGGATGGTTTTGAGAGAGTCTGTTGCCGTTTAGCAGGGTTTGTGTCGTGTTGAGTCGTTCAGGGGCAAAATGGTCATTTTGACTAGAGTGAGCCGGAATAGGACCGGATTTGGACCAAACGGCATGCGGGGGACACCTGATGGTTTGACAACATTGTGGAAGGATGGACTTATCGTTCTGAGGGATTTTGAACTTTCCCAAAACGTGCCTAGAGGCCCAAGGGGCAGATTTGGTCATTTTTCACCAAGTCAGGCTAGCAGGCACCGGTGTTGACCTAGATGTTGGTTCCCGAGATTGCCCGGTTGCAGAAAACTACCTGTGCAGTGTTAGTCTCTAAGAACGCCTGGTCTTAGAGAGCTACTTGTAGGGTGGTGTTGGTTCCTGAGAACGCCTGGTCCCAGAAAGCTACCTAGAAGGGTGGTGTTGGTCTCCGAGAACGCCTGGTCCCGGAGAACTACCGAATGACGAACATTCTACATTGGCGGGCTAGTAGGTGCCAGAAGTGAACCGTCTGGAATCTTTGATGAGGTGTTGTTTCTCAAGATCGCCCAACCTCAGGAAGCTACCTGGATGGCGCTGGTTTCCGGGACCGCCCGGTCCGAAAAATTGCCTAGAATAATGGCGCTTAAGGCTCTAGCGGATCCTTGTGGACTCGAGAAGCGACCAGTTGACTGGATCGGAGATTGAAAGGCTCGTCTTGAGCTTGCATGTGTTGTGATGTTGGAGACCGTATCTGGTCGGACCGGAGATTGCCGAGCGGGCAAAAATAGGGTGCTTACAACCCCGACAGCCCATGGCCGGAAGACCTGTAACTACCACCTTCAACCCCAACCGGGTGAACCCCAGAGTAGCGGACAAAGGAAAACAAGTTAACCATGTTGGTTCACCTCGGATGTATGCTCTTCCCACTGTTGGAGAGAGTAGCAAGGACTCCAATGCCATGATCGAAGGTACGATCCTACTTTACAACTCGTGGGTATTGGTGTTATTTGATTCCGGAGCTACGCACTCTTTCATCTCTCAGAAATGTGTAGATGATCTAGGGCTAACTACTGAACTATTGACTACACCCTTTAGCATTCAGACACCTACTGGAGGGTTAGTAATAGTTCGAGTAGGATGCCCATCCAGTATTATTCGAATAAGTACCTTTGAATTTGCAGTTGACTTGGTTTAAATAGATATGAAGGGTTTTGATGTGATCTTAGGGATGGATTGGTTAGCCTCGAATAAGGTAGTTATGGACTGCAGTCAGAAAACCCTGACCTCATGGCATCACAGTGGATGTATGGTGCACTTTCCCGATGAAGTAAACACCAATTGGGCAAGACCCCTTGCGACTCTTAGGGAGCGTCAGAAGCAATCAGAAGGGTGTTTTTGTTTCCTTAGTACCCTAACTGAAAAGAATGAGAACCCGGTCAATACAAAGCCACTACCTGTAGTGGACGAGTTTCCCGATGTATTCCCTGAAGATCTACCCGGGATACCTCCAGATCGGGAAGTCAAATTCACAATCGAATTACGTCCGAGGGTAGCACCTATATCCATTGTGCCCTATAGAATGGCCCTGGCAGAACTCGAGGAGCTAAAGTCCCAACTAGATGAGTTCTTAGAAAAATGGTATATTCGCCCTAGTACGTCGCCCTGGGGAGCGCCAGTGTTATTTGTGAAAAAGAAAGATGGAACCCTCAGGTTATGTGTAGATTATCGGCAGTTAAATAAGGTTACCATTAAGAATAAGTATCTACTCCCGAGGATTGATGATCTATTTGACCAACTTAGAGGGGTAACATACTTTTCTAAGATAGACTTGAGATCAGGGTATCATCAATTAAAGGTGAGAGAAGCTGATATACCCAAAACAGCCTTTAGGACCCACTACGGTCATTTCGAGTTTGTAGTAATGCCTTTCGGACTGACTAATGCACCTGTTGCCTTCATGGACATGATGAATAGAGTATTTTGAGCTCAACTGGATCATTTTGTTATCGTATTCATATATGATATCCTTATCTACTCGCCTGATGAGGAAACCCACAAGGAGCACCTAAGAATCACTCTTCAAATCTTGAGGAAACACCAACTTTATGCTAAGAAGAATAAATGCAACTTTTGGATGAAGGAGGTGAAGTTCTTAGGCCACGTGGTGTCAAAAGTAGGAATAGCAGTAGACCCTGCCAAGATAAAAGTAGTAATGGATTGGAGGAGGCCCTCTACTGTAACCAAAGTTCGAAGTTTCCTAGGCTTGGCTGGGTACTACCGAAGGTTTGTGGAAGGGTTCTCTAAGATAGCGAGCCCTATAACACAGCTAACCCGGAAAGGAGTAAAGTATGTCTGGACAGATAAGTGTGAGGAAGCGTTTCAGCTATTAAAGGAAAAACTCACTACCGCGCCTATTCTCACCCTTCCCGTAAGTGGAAAGCCCTATATAGTCTACACTGATGCCTCGCACCGAGGGTTAGGATGCGTTTTGATGCAAGAAGGAAAAGTAGTCGCTTATGGGTCGCGACAACTCAAGAAATATGAGCAGAATTACCCAACTCACGATCTAGAGATGACCGCGATGATTTTTGTTGTTAAGATTTGGAAATGTTACTTGTATGGAAAAAAGTTTGAACTATTTACGGACCACAAGAGTCTTAAGTACATCACCACCCAGAAAGACTGGAACCTAAGGCAGAGACAGTGGGTAGAATACATGGAAGACTATGACTTCACCTTACAATACCACCCCGGTAAGGCAAATGTCGTGGCAGATGCCTTAAGTAGGAAAAATCAAGGGCTGATGAGTAGCATTGTGTTGGAGAAATGGAAGACGTTACAATTGTTTGAATCTTATGGAAGGGTAGAAGAAAGGGAAGGAATACTGTTTAGTCTTCAGATACAATCCCAGACCCTTGAGGAAGTTCGGCAAGCCCAACAGAGAAACCGAGAAGTACATGAGATAAAGGAAAAAATAGAAAAAGGAATAATAGAACCAGGATGGACCATTAACGCCAAAGGTGAGCTCCAATACAAGGGTAGGTACTTGGTGGTGGATAAGGAGGAGTTGAAATGAAGTGTTTTATCTGAAGCCCATCGTTCTAAGTTTACAATACATCCAGAAAACACCAAGATGTACCAGGATCTTAAAAGACAGTATTATTGGAGAGGAATGAGGAAGGATGTCGCGAAGTTTGTAGCGCATTGTCTCACCTGTCAACAAGTAAAGGCAGAACACCAATGACCCGGTGGGCTGTTACAACCCTTACCCATAGCAGAATGGAAATGGGAACATATCACCATGGACTTTGTTACTGGGCTACCGAGGAATAGACAAGGGTGCGACACGATTTGGGTAATAGTAGATCGTTTGACAAAAACCGCACATTTCTTACCCATCAAGTCTACCGATAGTCTTAGTACCTTAAGTCGGTTGTATTTGAAGGAAGTACTACGATTGCATGGGGTGCCAAAAACCATTGTATCCGATCGCAACCCAAGGTTCGTGTCGCGATTCTGGCAAAGCCTACAGAAGGCATTAGGAACCCAGGTGTGCATGAGCACCACTTACCACCCGTAGACGGATGGCCAATCTGAGCGAGTTATCCAGATTCTAGAGGATATGCTTCGCGCTTGTGTATTAGATTTCCAAGAAACTTGGAGTGATCATATACCCTTGGCGGAGTTTGCTTATAACAATAGTTACCAAGCGAGCATAGAAATGGCCCCTTATGAAGCATTATATGGGCGACCTTGCCGAGCACCTAATTGCTGGTTAGAGACCGGCAATGGATTTTTGTATGGACCTGAAATTATCTAGGAAACCACAAAAAAGATTAAGCTCATACAAGAGCGGCTTAAGACTGCCCAAAGCCGACAAAAGAGCTATGCAGACCAGCGTAGACGGTCCTTGGAATTCCAAGTAGGTGACCAAGTATTCTTGAAGGTAAAACCCCACAAGAGAGTGATGCGTTTTGGTAAGAAAGGGAAGCTTGCACCCCGATACATTGGACCTTTTTATATTTTAGAAAGAATTAGACCAGTGGCGTACCGACTGGAATTGCCTCCTGAATTAGAGCGGATACATAATATATTTCATGTGTCGATGTTAAGGCAATACCACCCCGACCCTACACACATAATTCAATGGGAACTAGTGACAGTACATCCTGACCATTCCTATGATGAAGGACCTAACAAATTAGTGGATCGCAAGGCAAAGGTATTGCGAAATAAGGAGATTCCCTTGGTCAAGGTGTTATGGCAACATCATGGAGAGGAGGAAGCAACGTGGGAAGCAGAGGCAAAAATGAGAGTAAAGTACCCGCACTTATTTGAGACTGATTTCGAGAACGAAATTTCTTAAAGGAGGTAAGGATGTAATACCCACTATATATATATTTTTTTTCCTTAACTGCATTAACCATAACGGGACGGTTTAGAACACAACCATAGAAACATATGTCATAGCGAAACCTTTTCAAGCCCAAACCCGTCCGATTTAAGAAACCCGATTCCCCGGAGACAGAATTCGACCTCGTTACCCAACAATTCGCATTAGCTAACACCCTAACTTAAAGCTGAATTTTCTCTCTCGTCTTTCATCAGATTTCGACGAATTATATGTCTAAAATTATCACCTTTTTGAGCCCGACACCTCGGTAATCTCATAAGTCCTTTTCGTAAAGTGTCAATTCCCTAAAAAAGCCCCGAGCGCCACTGCACCTGGAATTCGCACCCAAATTTCCTAAAACTTCGTATGGAGTTTTCTCTCTCACCCGGCGACGGAATTACATGAAATTCGAGTCTAAATCGATTAAATTTTCGAGAGCCTTCTAGTTACGATTTCGGATTGCGCACCCGACGAGGAACAAAAATCTGAAACTCAGTCGCCCTGGACTAAGGACTTCCTTCCATAATTGCGAAATTGCCCTACCTCGCCAACTTGCATGGTTGGTATTTTATAGCATATATGCACCTATACATACATATATATATATATATATATATGTATATATAGATGAACGAATGCCTGCACATGTATATGCATATCTACACCTATTATATTATAATCAATTAAGCACTAACCCCATATTTTAAACACACACACATCACATTATTTTCTAAGAAAATTCGGGACATGATTCCTCACTCAACCAATAGGAATTGAGGGAATGGAGAATGATGAAGGAACAAAAAACGGGAAATGCGGATGACTGAGGGAATTGTAGAGAGAGAGAGAGAGAGAGAGGGATGCCAGGAAGAGAGAGAGAGGGGTCACTCCTGTCATCCATATACACACACCACAGCCCTATAAATACACATGCATCCCTCCCTCATGGGTCACTTAAGAAGAAGCATTGTGTGAGAGTTTTAGAGAGAAACCGAGAGAGAGAGGGAGAAAGAAAACAAGGAAGAGGGAGCTTGGGACTGTGGTAGTTGAAAACCAGGTGAGGAACCCACCTTCTCCATACTTTAAGACTCCTAAACCCAGCACAACACGCCCCATAAACCCAATACCTGAGCCGAGAGTCTAGGGAGAGAGAAAGATCGAAAAATTGCACCACCCAACCCACAGTGGCAACACCAGGGATTAAGGGCTGCCACAGGAGCTCTAGGCTTCTCAAGGACCCCTCTGGGTGTCCTAGGGAGGCCTAAGGCCTCTGTGCATGCACCGGAAACTCCCTAGGAGGCCAAACCCGCTGGAAAAGCTTCTGTCGGCCCTAACTCCAGCTACCAACCACCAAATCCGATGAGGCCAGTTGGGTCCTCTTGGTCTTGACAATCCGAACAACTTTCGTGAAGAACACTTTTCCAAAAAATGACAGGAAGGGCCTAAGAAACCCAGTTGCAAGTCTGGAACCTAAGGTTCCGCCGTGCAACCGGGCTGTTCAGCTAAAAACCGGCCACCCCTGACCACCCTCAGCCGAGCTCTGGCCATGAGTGTGAAGCCCAGGTTCTTTTCTACCTCTGGGTTGCACATGCATAGCCAAGAAGTGTCGTGCATGGCCGGAAACAGGCCGAGAAGCATCACCAGTCGCGGTGGAGGAAGGAGGAGGCTATACCTCCCTACCCCACGCGCATCTGGTGGCGCATGACAGCGCATCCCTACTCCGATGACCACCAAATTTTGGTGGGTTGGTCCCAGAGACCATATAAGCTTACCCTAAATTTTCTGGAATTTTTTGGAAATTCTACGATTTCCTATGAATTAATAACTCTGTTTGGACACAGAAAATCGTAGAAAATAAAATATAATTGGAAAAAATATGAAAATTTACCAGAGGACCTATAAAATCATGAGAAACCCAAATATGAGAGAGTACGATGTCACTAGGCCCCTGGTAAGTTTTGAAATTTCGCCCTTAGGCCCGACACTCGGCAATTCTTTTTTTAGACAAGAGGCGAGGAGGATTTCAAAGAATTCGTTCTACCAAACCACCCCCTACTAACAACTTTAATCTTACTGATTCTCTAATTATTCGAGACTTCAATTAACCATCATTAATTGATAAGGATTTTTGAAAAATTTTGGATAATCTTACAAGCTCACATTTCCTCCCTTCACAGACATTACGTGAAGCAAATACTTATTTCTTACCAAGACTATTACCCGGGGTAGGAATCTATGTATTTCCTTAAGATTCATGCTTATGTCTTTCCTCTATCAAATAACTTGTATATTGATATGCCTTATGTTTACTGTCCAATTAGCTTTCACTCTTAAATGTCTTTTACTCATTTACTTCAAAATATAGCATTCTTGTTTGTATGACTGCATCACTGAGGAGGTATAAAGGTGGTATAACCAGAAAGGAAAAGACCCTAAGATCTATATCATGGGTGTACCGAACTGGCCTGATACTTGGGGCTATCATGGGTCGGTATCACTGGCTTGATATCGGGCTAGATGTTCATGGATGGGCCCCACTGGACTTGATTATGGAGGATGAATCATGGGTGGACCCCATTGGCTTGAATTGGCCCGGGCAGGACATACCTGCAAGGATCTTGATATTGATGAAAATAAAAAGAAATTACAATGGTCATATGCATGCCATAACATTGTTTTACTGCATTACCTTTTATCCTGCACCTTATAGAAATCTTAGATCTTCTACTGGGCTTTGCCGCTCATTCTTATCTTATGGGACATTTTCAGGGATAGAGACACCCAACTGAGTTCCAAAGAAATGAGCATACGAGATCAAGCCCCTGTTATCTTATGTCTTTTAAATTCTTGAGTTAGTTTATGCTGGACTGTAATATTATGAGACTTACGCTAGTTTTACGACCTTGATGTAATAGTTTTGGACTATCTATGACATATTCATGTTTATTTAGTTGTGTTGAAATCATAAACCCAATCCCCTTCTTTCAAACTCAAACTTAAACCTTTCATTGTCGCGACCTAGTGAGGGCGAAGTCGAGTTGTGACACATGTGACTTAACTATATATTGATGTCTGGATTAAAAGTTACAATGGAGACAAAAATAGTGATATATATATATATATATATATCGATCGGATGAAGTCTATTATTCATTATACTATTCATGAACAGTAATGAATTGTAATTACATAGTAATATATAATAAACAATATGTAATCAATAATACGGTAGTACTTTTCACCATTTTGTCAGTTGCCATTTATTATAATACCCACCTAACATTACTGTGTTCAGTAGAGGTTTTAATATGATCATTAAATGATGATTGTCAGATTTTCTTATGTGTGTTGCTTTAAAAATTTTATGTAGATCATTCCAGAAGTAATGATTTTAAAAATACAAAGAAAGAAATCAAACGCTCCTTTGGAATATTTATTAAGGTTTGCACGTAGTTTATTTAATTATTGTTACTTTATAAGGTCGGCTTGCCGCCTGCTACTGCTTTCATTTATGTTGCTGCTATTATTTAATTATGCTTATTATGGTCGCTGCCTATGTTAGTTTACTATTGTATCATCATTGATTTTTTCACAAGGCGTATTATGATTTAATGCACCTGGAATTGCCAGATAATCAATAAATGCACTTGGAGTTACAAGATTATAGTTGAATGCACCTGAAGTTGCAAGATAATAATTTAGTGCACCTGAAGTTGTAATGACAAGGATGTAGTACAGTATTGCCAAATAAAGAATGAGTACAATTTTTGTTATTCAAATACGTCCACAATGAAAATGTTGTGGAAGAAATCTTCCTGATGAAGATATGATAGAAAAATCTATTTATATTTTATGCCTCATACGTGTTCCAGCAATAGCAATATCGAGAGTGTTAATTCAAAAATTATATTCCAATGGCACATCGTGTAAAAATAATAATAGATAAGAGTAAATAGTTAAATTACTATTCATGCATACTATTTATATTACTATTTACGGTATTATTTATGAGTCTCACACTATTTTGATTTTGTCTCCCATTTTCTTCCTACGTTTTCATTTGTATGTATCAATCCCTGAAATGATGAGTACATGATATGGATTCAACGTGATGCAGCTCACTAAATCGAGTGTTATAACTAGTTGATACATTTGACCACTTTTATAACATTTCCTGAAGTTAATTTAATTTTATTTGATGGTCAATTGACATTGTCACAGATGTGATTGTAATGTAATAATATTTGAAATTATAAAAATACCCTGAAGGTTGTAAATGTCACCAGAAGTGGAATAATATGAGCAAAATAAAATTGAAAAATGTTTGCTGAATAAACCTTCTAAGAATTACGAAGATGTTTCATTGGTCACGTACCTATAGTACGATGATAAAATATTCAATAGACTACTATGGTAAAAATATTTTGACGATGAAACATTATATATATTTTACATATGAAGGCATGGATCATACCAATTTTTAAGTATTACAAATATGAATGAGAAAAATATATGTTTAGCAAACATTGTGAGCATGCACACAATTCTTTGATATGTCGTACACTTAACATTAACTGAAATTTATGTTAAAACAATATCAAGAATTACAAATTAATTGAAAGCACCAGACGAACTAAGCTATAGAAGAGTTATGCTCTATAAAAACTAACATAATGTGGTCAAGAGAAATAAAACTTTTTATTGATGATGCATTTTATTCTATTAGCAGTACAAAAAATTTGCTTAACTCTTACAGATGTTTTTACTTTCTTTCTATTATACTAGGAGCGTATGATAAAAAAGAATATAGTAATGAAAGTAATAAAAATATCTTACTTTACACTTTTCTTTTCATGCTAGAAGCATTTACCAAAAGATTTGTATACTGTGAAATCACCTGAAGTGATACAACAAAAGCATTTATGGATTACTTGCAGTGACAGCATCTGAAGTGATGCACCAGAAGTGATTTGATCCCAAAAAAATTTTATATTTTAACATGATCGTCTTGGTCATCTAGGATTAGCAATGATATGTCCAATACTTCACAATTTTCATGAACATCTGCTAATATATCTCTCATTTATGCATATATATACAATGGTTACATCTTTATTTACTGTTAACTCTTATATTTTGTGGATAGATGTTGCGTCAGTTTTCCCACCATTAGGGGGAGATAAGACGTAGAGTCAATGTGAATCTGAAGTTCACAAAGAAATTATTTACTTATATATGATTGCAAATCAATTGCCTGAAGCATTCACCAATACAAAGACGATAATAAAATCATATCAATACTAGTTGCTAATGCTATAGCACATATTAATGTCCATGTAGGACAATATGTTGATATCCCTGTAGAATCATATATTCATATAATAGCACATGAAAAGCGTGAGAGGCATGTCGATGCAAAAATTAAACTCTCAAAAAGAGGAAAGCACAACAAAATGGGCACCTTCTTGAAGAAGGAACTCTGAAGAGCAATTTTTGAAAGACGAAAATGAACCTCCAAAGAAGGAATCTTCATCATCTAAACTTTCAAAAGAAACTCCCATAAAAGAATTCCCAGAAGAGAAGCCTCCTGAAGAGATATCCCCTGCAGAGAAAATGGTACTTGAAAATAATTAGATCTCAATGAATAATAATAAGAATACAGGAGAACGATGGAATAGAAACAACGTTGTTGTTGCCAACATATTTCTATTTAAAGTGACTCTTACAATTACCAGAAGTAATGCAGAGACTAAACCATAGATAGTCGACCAATGTCAATAATATGATCAATCAAAATGAAAAGGAATTACCGAGTTAGAATTAAACTCATTAGCATAATGTAAAGTATGTGAACTTGTAGTTCAAACACCAGAAGATGAAAATATTGGGCATGTAGTCCAAACACCAGCAGATGTTGGACTTGTAGTCTAAATACTAGAAGTTGTAAAGTATTTGGACCAGTAGTCCACCTACCTGAAGATGTGGAATCGGTTTGATACACATGGGTATTTGTGCAATAAAAAAATGGAATAGTGCGATAGAAAGCACAACTTGTACCAAAAGGTTTCTCGTAGAGACTTGGTATGGACTATAATGAGAATTATCAGTCTCAGAAGGACTGAATATGCATCTAATGAATATATAACAACCTATTCCTATAGTGGATTAGGTAATGATATGCATATGAAAATTTTTTAAGAATTTAAAATTGATTGAAACATATACCTCGAAGGTTATATTCTATCAAGCTTCAAAGATATATATATGGGTTAAACCAATCAGGACGCAGATGGTACAATTATCCCAATAAAGATATATTGAAATAAGGATATGTGAACAGTACACTTGTCCATGCCTTTTTATGAGAATATGAATTGATGATTATTGCAATATATGTTGATACTGTTGGATATTATTAGTACTCTTCAAGATACATAAATACCTTGGGAGAACAAATTATTGTCTTATCTTGCAGATTGAGTATTTTCATTCATCAGTTGACATATACAGAAAAATGTTATATTGATAAAGCTTATCCATGAAATTCTCCAATGGATGTCTAATCACTTGATATACAGCAAGATAGCTCATTTCTATTCTCGAGAAGACAGTGACGAACTTCTTGGTCCTGAAGTATCATATCTTAGTGCAATAGGTGCTCTTATGTATCTCGCAATAGCTATACGACCTAATATAGCATTCTGTGTCGACCTATGGGTAACATATAGTTTTGCACCAACTCAACGACATTGGAAAGGAATTAAGCATATACTGCGTTACCTACGAGGGACAACTGATATGGGTTTATACTATTCAAAAAAGCCACAACCTGAAGTAATTGGCTATGCAGACATTGACTACCTTTCTACTCCACATAAAGTTTGATCTCAAACTGGGTATGTGTTTACTTATGGTAACACTGTTATATCCTGGCGATCAGTGAAACAGACATTAACAACAACTTCTTCAAATCATTTTGAGATCATCGCAATTCATGAAGTAAGTCAAGAATGCATTTTGTTGAAATCTATGATCTAACATATTCAAGATAGTTACGGACTATCTTCGATCAAATATACCTCAACGATATTATATGAAGATAATGCAGTGTGTATTGTACAAATCAAGGGAGGCTACATCAAAGGTGACAGAACCAAACATATATCGTCAAAGTTCTCTTATGCACATGAACTCCAGAAAAACAGTGATATTGATGGCCAATAGATACGTTCAAGTGACAACTTAGTAGACTTATTTACTAAAGCCCTCCCAACTGCAACATTGAGAATTTGGTACACAACATTGGCATGCGTCGTCTCAAAGATCTTTACAATTGAAGCTATCAACTTCAACTTCATACCAGATGTATGAATAAGGGGGAGTCGCAAACTTTACTCTTTTTTCCTTCGCCAACAGTTTTTTTTCCCATAAGGTTTTTATTGGCAAGGTTTTAACAAGGCAGTTTTAGCGCACCTATTTTTCTTTGCTCAAGTTTTTCTGAGGTTTTTTGTAGCGGTCATCCAAGGGGGAGTGTTATGAAACGTGTTGGTGGATGACTGAAGGATGCAGCGAATTATCACATGGCTACCTACTCATTCCCAGCCTATAAAAGGAACTGCGTAGGAAGAGAAAAAAAAAAAAGAGAGAAGAGAGAAAGAGAAAAGAGAGAAAGAAAAGGAAGATAGAGAAGAGAGAGAAAAAAGAGAGAAAGAAGAAGAGAACAAAAGAAAAAAGCAAAGAGTGTAGGTAAACTATTTAAATTTCTGTTGTCTTTATATTTTGTCTTATGAAAGAAATACATGTTTGGGTGATCAAGAAAATCTATCCCCATAGTTCCAGAAGAACTATTGAATTATTATTTGATAGTTCCAGAAGAACTAGTTTTATTATATATTGTGTTTGAATATTTTGCTTGCTTATTCTTTTAGTTTTATAACATTTTGTAATTTTTTGTCAATACTTGTTATGGGCATGTGGGTGGAAGAGTACTAGCATATGTTCACCCACAGTTAAATTTGAACTCATCCGCTCTTGCTCAAAGTCTATCGACAATGGGTGAATATCACGTTCTTTCTCCATCAAAGCCCCCATTAAGTCTACAAAATCTTTTATATGTCACGTAATGGATGACCTCCCATCCATCAGCCACCTCAATTTTTCCGCAGCCACCCCCTTTACATCCCTATTCTGATATAACATTATATCATATTTTTGAATTATGGTCTTCTTCAAGGGGTTCCAACTTGAAGGCAAAAGTTGAATAATTTTTTCCAACAAATATCCTTCCCTCGTTTTCTTTCCACTTTGTCCAAGCAGTTGACATAGCAATAATTTCCTAGTGACAAACTTTTCAATTAGATAATCTTCTTTATGAAGTTCATTATCAAGCTTATATAAGGCATTCTGCATAGCTATACAATCGTTACATCGTAAATGTAGAGGAGGTCTTGTATTTACCTGCTATAACAAATAGAAAACGGTGCTAAAAAATTGTTGATAATCTAGATACCTCTATTATAAGTAGTCCTTACAAAATAATTGGTTAAATTTAGTTTTGTACGACTTTTTTAATGTGAACAATAGGGCAAATAATGAATATATAAATTTAAAAAAGACAAAAATAATCAAACCATTAGTTAGTCTATTTAAAATATGAAGTTAGGAATGAAAAAAAGAATGCTAACTTGATATAAAATACAATCATATCCATTAACCATATCATTAAACCAATTACGAATATAAAAAAATCAATAATTGTATGCTTATAATTTAGCATAAACTTATTGAGAAATGCCATTAAAAACTTCTTTATACACAATATTTTTTTTTTAATCTCTTTGATATTCCTTATTTGTTGACAATCAATATCTCTAAGCCTGAAGGAGAAGTAACACGTGACAGAGCTACATATAATTGGCCGTGAGTGAAGATAGGATTTGAAAGGTAAAGGCCCACATTCTTCAAAGTCTATCCTTGAATCTTATTTATTGTTATTGTAAAAACCAACTTTATTGGGTACTACGTTCTCTTCATAGCAAATGGTGAATGGTTTCTAGAAGGTGATAAAACAATATCGGGATTCCATTTCGCCAGTTCTAGAGCCAGTAATCACCTTTACCTTGATGATTCAATCTCCCATCTTATAAACTATCAATCTTGTGCCATTGTATAATCCCAATGATTGGTTGGTGTTTCTCAGAAGCATGATTGGCGCTGCATCCTTCAATTGTACGGAATCATTGGAGAGTCCAGGTAATATCAAAGAATTTAAAAATTCTAGTGGATTCATATCTTGTTCATTACTCCTGCTTTCTATTGGACACAACTTATTAGCACTATTGTAAGTCTTCACATATCCTGGAAGCATTGAGACATAATGGAATTGATTTCATCAACATTACTGTTCTTAGAAGCTAGAATGCCACGTTCTTTTAAGAATGGCATATCATGATGTTTACTGTTAAAATCTTGATATGTAGCCTCGATTAATTGTAGTAAGTCCTTCTCACCATTTTGTGTGACATACCTTTCTAAAATTTGTATCCAAGTAGGTTCATAGCCTTCACTAAATGATGTTACTGGTAATTTTTCTTCACTGGCTAACATAATCCAATCTGCGAAATCACTCAACTCATTATGCATTTGGACAGTTACACCTTGTGCTGCCACACACATATTTGTCTAAAGATGCAAAACTTCGCAATGATTCCAAATTGTTGATTTTGGTAATGAAGCTCTTTTGATATTTTCATGTTCGCCTTTAGGAACAACAGGCAATACTTGTCTGGAGTCACCACCAAGCACGAATAACTTCCCACCAAAAACCTTATCGCTAGAACAAAATTCCTTACTTTTAATATGTCCCTAAAAGTATGATCTACAACTTTAAAACCATAACGACTTACCATTGGTGCTTCATCCCATATGATCACTGAAGCCTCTTGAATTAACCTTGCCAAATCTGTCCCTTGGTTTATTGAACAACATGATGAGTCATTAAGATCAAGTGGGATTTTGAAATGTGAGTGTGCAGTTCTTCCGCCTAGTAAGAGTAAGGCTACAACACCTGATGATGCTACAGAAAGAACCATTTTCTTTTCAGATCAGAATTTTGCAATTAAAGTCTTCCATAGATATGTCTTTCTAGTGCCACTGCTACCATATATGAAAAAAAAACCCTCATTTTAAGTGGCAAATGCATCGATTATAGTGTTAGATACTCCCAACTGGTCATAATTCAAACCTATATTCAAATCATTAAATGATTGTCTTTTTGAATTGCTATCATAATCCAGTTCCTTCCTTATAAGACTATTTGTAACAAATTGAGCTAATCGAGATGATGGTAGTGGCATAGGAGGGAACTCTTTAAAGGACCTTCCATTCTTGTTTAATATGTGTTCAATTTCAAGCAATCCTAAATTTTTCAGCTCATGTTCCTCAACCTGTATGTTACTATCACTACTTTGCCTCCTTAGCTTGTTTTGCAAATCATCAATAAGGTTACTCCGATGATTCTTCTACAATTATTTTGGATTTGTAACTTTTGAAAACATTAGCATTGAAGCAAATAAATTTCATAGTTGAGAACCTGATGCCCATGTTGAGGCTTCAGCCAAAGCTTCATTCCATTCATTATCATCATCAAGTAAGCCAAATGCAAGACATAATGCAGATCAAAAAGTTGGATGTATAACTTTATTCACTGCCCTGATATCTTCATAACATTTTGCACCTCCAACCTTACTCAGAAACATACATAAATAATATCGCTCACTAGAATTTGGATGCGCATACGATAAACCACCAATCCATATTCGTTCTTATCTCATTTTCCATAGTTTTAATCTTCGATCCCATACCCATAAGCTAGGAAACTTTACATATGTTAATGCAAACATATGTATTGGCTTTTGCATGATCTATATGTGCTTGAAATCACTCGGTTGTGTCATGAATTCCTGATTGGTTAATGATTATTGTAAAGTTATCCGAGTCTCTAAACACAACCGATTGTTCATCTAGTAGATGATGCTGCAACCTCTCAATAGATGGGTATTATTTTTGCAAGTCAAATTAAAAAATTCTCCAGCAAGACTCAATTGCAGGGAATAACAACAATCAAAATATTGTTCACCTCATGTGCCTATCTATGACAACATTGTCCATCATTGTTAGATCGAATGACATTATCCTCAATTACCATAGTTACACGATCAGAATCTTTATTCATGTACTTATATAAGTACTTAATCAATTTGTTGTGTGCACATTACTCAACATTAATATGAACATCATACCGTACAATAATACCATGATTGTAGGCAATAATCCATCTATTATTGATTGCAAATCCATTAATCACGTATTTTCTCTTTGTGTCCCTTCTCCAGTAGATCACAAATCCATGTTCATCTCTTGTCGTTTTATTACAAAATTTCTTTGGATAATGTTTTGAGCACTTCTCATTCACTATACATGAAGCATAAGGATTTGCATCACCATAGGGCTTATGTATCATGTATTTCATCACAGTTTCACATGCTAATGGATTTTCTCCTCATCAGGAATTTTTGCATAAATAACTTCATCTATTTCCTCTGGCAATTGTCGCTTGTCCTCCATCTCCAATGTTAAAATAATGTGAGAATGTGTTAATTCTCGCTTTTGGAATGCAATGACTGGATATCTAGTCAAGCAAAAATAATTGAATTTAAAAAATACATAACTGTATTGATTAATTAATAAAAAAGGAATCAATCCTGTTATAATTTTACCAACGAATTTTGCTTCTTGAAATCTGTCATTAGTTGCTTCATCTTAATTCGAAATGCTCTCTAATTATATCAGGTCTATCATTTGTTCGTTGACCAAGAATGCGGGCCACATCTTTTTGAATTTCTAACCAATTTGGGTTACATGTGAATGTAACAAAGAGGTCAGGAAATCTCCTTATTCGACATATTGATATTGCATCATATTCTGTGGGCCTCTTGTAAAAGATGATGGGAGTATATATCTTCTACCCACAACTGATGCATCAACGTCCCCAACAGTTACAACATCCTCCAAACCCCTATATAGATTAGAAGGCAAAACATTTTGTTTACATAAGATGAAATTTGGTTGATCTTGCTCAATGGCTACATAATAATTAATAACAAATTGTTAGAACAAACATCCACCTTAAAGCATGGTCCTCCCTTCTCCATCCCAAAATTAAAGTCTAAATGCATAAAACTCTCTCATAGAGACCCCTTATCGGCAATTGTTTGGACTAGGAGAAAATATTATAGACTTGTGC
Source organism: Euryodendron excelsum (assembly GCA_033060915.1). Classification (NCBI taxonomy): domain Eukaryota; kingdom Viridiplantae; phylum Streptophyta; class Magnoliopsida; order Ericales; family Pentaphylacaceae; genus Euryodendron; species Euryodendron excelsum. Next base: position 20,506,127 of record CM065396.1, read on the forward strand.
CATCCATTAGTACCATATGAAAATAGTAAAAGATATTAAAGGGGCATGTATGAAGGATATATTTCATTAATCCTTTGTAATTTTCATCTAACTTCTAAACAACGATGTCACGGTTTCCAGCACTTTTAGAACCATCAACAATAATTAATGTTGCAATTTCATTTGCAGTTGATCTAATTTATTGTTCTTCGCCCCTCGAACTCAAAATTTGTGCATGCATGTCTTGAGCACCATTCTCTCATATCATGTCTCAAGCATTGCAGAAAACTTTTACATATGGAATGACGGCATTCAACATTGATTGTAAACATTTCAATATGCTCATATCAACTCCTATCGTGTCATTACTCCAATTCATAACATCCATTCTATTACGGATTTCATGCATAGTGTCATAAATGTTGCGTTAAGCAAATTTTGGTCTATTTTCAAATTTCGGTAGTGGCGAACCAATATAATGAAAATTTGCTCCGCTAATGCAAAAAACATACGAACCCCTTCTATCCAACACTGATTAGTCGATTTTTCCACCCATTGATGTGAAGGACAATAACAGAATTGTTGTTGCAAAAATACAAGAGTGTCTGGCAAAAAAGGTAACATCACTTGTCTACCTTTGTAGTACAAACTAAATTTTGGTCGAGTAATTGGACTATCTCTTACTCTTTCCTCCAGCCACATACTTGTTTCGCAATAAGAGCACATCACTGTTCTCCCACCAAAGCTCTAACATTCTGAAATACTTTTCTTTCTAGAACGTACTACCTAAAATCAATTAAGCCAATCACATATCACCAAATGCTCCTGGTGTCATATCATTCTTATAAATCAAATTTTATAATATCAATGAGAAATTACCTCCAATTGCATTGCTATTGGAAGTCATTCTACTTTGATGTCTTGATGGGCCTTTATTCATATCTTCAATGTTAGCTTCTATAAATATTGAAGAAATTTGTGAGTATTCTCGATGTCAAGATTTTACTACAATTAATTGTACAACACTGTTGAGTAGAAGTTAGTTACCAATTAGATGAGACCTAATTGAAATTCTTAATACTGAATGGGAGGTTGTTCATCGAAGGCATGTGGATTGGATATTAGATCTAGGAATTGGCACTCTGACGGGATTATTATCGACAATTACATTACAGCGATTGTTCATTTGCTGAAAATGCCACCTTCTGATCATTTGAACCACAAGACTATTGTTCTCAATTATCAAGCCTATTTTTCTAATTGTGAAAAATGGTTTCTAAATTTTTGATCAGTACGATCCAAATTTTGAGCCAAAAGCAGTCTTCTTTTACTTGCCTATCATGCCAGCTTTGCATGGAAGAATTTATACATCTACTATTATAAATAGTCTCAACACCTAAAATGTAATATTAATTAATGTAACTATAGCTTTACTAGTGCCATACATTTCTTGTAAATAAAATGATTCACATTATATTAATACGATGTTACCTATACCTCTATTGTTTCTAAAAATTCTAGTTCGATATCTTGGTTGGCCTTTATTAACATCTTTGAGATTAACTTCTAAACATATTAGGAGAAAAGTAAGTATACCACTGTTGAAGTTGTAAGACAACTGTATAGTGGGAAATTTTAAATAAAAGTTGATTCAATTACTTGTTGGATGGGCTCTATTTGCAACTGTGTGTGCAAAATTGGAAGGTTGTTCTTTGAAAGCATATTGCTCTAATGCATTACCATATTGTAGTCTTTTCAAGCACAAGATTATGGCTCTCAAATGTTGTCGTTCTTTGTCTACTTGTAATAGGCGATTTCTAAATGTTGGATCGTTATGGTCGAAATTCTTTACCAAAAGCAATCTTCTTTTCATTGCCAATAGTGCCAGCTTGAATTGGAAAAAATTTCAAGGTCCACTTTCAGAACCAGTCTCGACACCTAAAATGTAATGGAAGCTAACATGAAATTTTTTGTTATATTTTCATATATTTTTCGTTCGTAAAATTAACCTCATTATATTAATAAGAGATTACCATTGTCTCTAAAGGTATCTGGAATCATTTTGGTTTGATATTTTGATAGGCATCCATTCACATCTTCCATGTTAGCTTCTAAAATGTTAAGGAAAATAAGCGACTATTTCATATTTAACGTCATAAGTAAATTGTTTTCTACTATTTAAGACTGTTGTGCCTCGGTTTTTGCCTTCCAAGTCTTCGCGACTGGAGGGAAGAAAATACGGTACTTTTTCATGTTAGAACTTATCCTAAGAAAGACAAGTGTGATGGGGTTTGAACTTGAAATACATTTTATTAAAGGCCTTTGGAAAAGGTTTGAAGTCGCCACCTAACATAGTTAAAGGTGTGTTAGGTCACTCAAAACTAAGTGTAATCTGAAGATTAAACTCAGATTTTTTAAAATAATTTGAAAATGACCTCTTGAGAGGTGTTTTGGGAAATAGGATTGTTTGGCAACCTTTAAAAATATTGTAAACCCTTTAGAAAAATGACTCCAGTTTTGGTTTTTTAAATAGAAATCTACGGTCTGGAGGTTGGTTACGTGTAGGAAAAATATCCTAAAATCATCACCCTACCCCGCCCTTGCGGTACCTACATGTCTATTCACCCTTGAGTTCACTTGCTTGAATATCTATTTCCAAATTGTCCACTTATGTCAACTTTGAAAAGTTTTGAAAATGGGTTTTTGTTATCACTTTTTGGATAAATGATGTATGATACAAGTTTTGAAAAGAGTTTGGAGGAGACTTAGGCAAAAGCTCTTGTGAACTTATCTCGAAAGGATTTTTAAAATTTTTTTTTATGTACCTTGTGAAGGGTATGACGATGTTTTGTTGCCTTTAAGAGGTTAGTTATGTAAGAACTAAACTCCTTCAAGGCCATGAGTTTTGAAAAACATTTTTATAAAATGGGCTAGAAACTTTCTTTTTTTTTTTTAATATCGCACTCTAACTTGCGTGACCCTAACCATAGGTGGCCTAGGGTTACTTCAAGCGTGTGATGTTTGAAAGTTAGTTTCAGAAAAGGTTTTCGAAAATGTTGAGGGTTTAGGAACTCTAAAATGAACCATGTAAGCTTTACTTGATCTATCACATTACTCAAGCAATCCTAACTATGAAGAGGATTACGGCCACCTTAAGGTTGTAAGCTTTGAAAAAGAATTTGAAAATAGTAAGTACCTAGCCATTTTAAATTGAGACAAGTTCGAAAAAGCTTTTAAAAACTTTTTTTTGGGTTTGAGTTGGGGTTTGAAAAAGGGTCCTAGAGTTAAAATCTTGAAGCCATCTAACATTGGCTGGGCAAACTAAGGTTAAGGAAACCTAAGGTTGGCTAAGGTTAGGTTAGCTTAGGGCTAGACAAACCAGGGTTAGGTTGACCAAGGGATTGGAATGTGGTTTTGAAAAGTGGTTTAGGATTAGGGTTTGGCCCTAGTGGTTTCATGCATGCAATTGAAAAGGAATTTTAGAAAATCTATAATTTTATGTGAAAAAGGAAAGATAGAATTTGAAATAAAAAAAGGAAAGAATTGATTTTGTTTCTAAAATGGAAGATTTGATTTGTTTTCGAAAATAGTAGATTAGATTTCATTTCTAAAAATAGAAGATTGGATTTTGTTTCCAAAAAGGGAAGATTTGATTTTGTTTCCAAAATAGAAATATTTGATTTGAAATAAATAAAAAAAAAGGAAAGATTTTGAATTGAAAAAGGAAAGACTTGTTTTAAAAAAAGAAAGATTTGATTTGAAAATCTTAAAATTTTATGTGTGAATTTTTCATTATTTTATGTGAAACTTTGGTTTGAAAAGTTATGATTTTATATGACACTTTTTGAAATAAAACTCAAGAGAGTTATGCACTTTTTTGGAAGACATAATGCAACAATGACTTTAAAAATTATTTTGATGCAACTTGAAATGTAATGAATGCAAAGATGCAAAGTGAGGTTTAAGGAACAAGACAAGGCTTCCTAAAACATAGACTTCTAGGGCTTCCGCGTAGGCTTTAAGAAAACAACTCTTAGACCAATTTTTGAAAGAGCACTTGAATGTGGAATTTAAAGAGGTTTTAAAAAAAATTAGGTTTTGAAAGAGGTGTTTTAGGGCTTAAAACCCTAATGTGGCCTTTGAAGGCCTCTTTGAATATTCCACTTTCAAAAAGTAACCATAACCATGAAAATGCTAGAATCACTTTAGGGTTGTGATGTTGAAAACAAGTTAGGGCTTGAAACTATAATGTGGACCTTGATGGTTGCATTGAATACATCACTTTCGTGGGGAAACCTTAACCACAAAGAGGTTTGAATCATCCTAGGATTGTGAATTTGAAAGCAAGTAATTGTAACTAATGTAAGGGGCCTTAAAACCCTACCATGATTAAAGGGGCTAAGGGAAGATCCCTAACACGGTGATCTCCCAAAAGCTTCCCCTAGGCATGGACCTAAGGTCTTCTTGTTTCAAGCATGCAAGAAAGGGGGAAAGAAGATGGGCTCAAAAATAGAGAATAACCCAAGTAAACTAGGAGAGAGAAGAGAAGAGTGGGGGCGTAACACAATTTAAAGAGAAATCTTACCTTGTCTTCAATCTCCTTCAAGCTTTATTGGTGACTCTGCCTTGGACTTGAGAGGTCTTCAAAAGTTTTGAAGAGGCTAGAGTTGGCCTTCAATGGAGCTTGGAGGCTAGGGTTAAAGGTGTATAGGCTAGGGTTTGAGTGTAGGAAACTAGAGGGGCTATAGCCTTTGAGAGAACTAGGGTTTTTGGGATTCTCGGGGACTGTAGAGAGTTTGGCGGAGCTTTGCTTGGGATTTTTTGGCCCTCAATATGCTGGGGGTGATCTGTATTTATAGGCATTGGAGGAGGTGGCGCTGCCATTTGTTGGCTTAGCGCCACTCCTAGTGGCGCCACCTTGGTATGACAATGATCATAAAGATTTGATTCAGCCTTGGACTACAAGGCAAAGATCTGGGCACCACTAGGAGTGGCTCCAATCCATATTTTGCCCTGGCTCTACTATAAATGGCTCCGATTCAATTTGAAAAGCTGTCAAGCTGTGGAGCCCAGCTAATAACGAGATAGGGGCACTTGGGAGTGTCTCAGGAGTTGCCAATTTGATACCCAGAGTCGGTATGGATGAAAAGTATAACCGTCCCATCAGTGGCAAAAGGATCATTTGAACTGGGAAACACTGGAGTTGACCGGGACGGGATTTTGGAAATTAGGGATACTCGTGGGACTTCCTCAGAGGATTATTGGTTTGATACCCAAAGTCGATATTGTTGAAAAGGATGACTAGCCCACCAGGGGCAAAACGGTCATTCGAACCCAAGAAGCACCGGGATGGTCTTGAAATAGACCATGACGACATTCAGAGGTTGGGGATACTCGTGAGAGTGCCCCAAGGGTTTACCGATTTGATACCCAGAGCCGGTATAATTGACATGGATGATCGAGTGCTCAGGGGTAAAATGGTCATTTTGGCCAAAAACTACCGAAGTGGGTGGAATTGGTTAAGATTGCATTCTGAGCTTGGCGGATTGTCTGGGACAATCTTAGAAGGGGTGAACTTATCACTCTGAGAACTTAAGTACCCTTTCGAAAAGCGTGCCAAATTGAATTAAACTAGAAGATGCCTTAGGAGCATTTTAGTCATTTGGCTTCGGTTGGACTCGGTGGGTCCAAGGAGCAATTGATTGATTGGACTGGGATCTGAAAGGTCAGATTAGGCTTGAATATGTTATGGTATTTAAAAGTGAGTCTGGTTAGGCCAAAGATTGCTGAATGGGCAAAAATGGGGTACTTATAGATGCCCCTCTTTTTCTGTCTTTGCTTGCCGAAGACAGAAAACGATAGAGTAAGGGTTCCATGTTGGCCGCGAGGCAATCGAATAGACCGGAGTTTGATGAAATGAGAGCTAGAGTTTGAATTTTGCAATTTCGAGGTTCAGGAGCATTTAAAACTGGTCTTAACGAGAAAAAGGGGTAAGAGGGCAAAAATTGGCCTTGGCACCAGTAGGAGTGGCGCCAACCCATTCTGGGGCTTTAAAACCCCAATAGCCGTGACCTTTGGCATTCTTTGAACGGGTTTGGACGATTTTTGATATCTTTCTCTGAACTTTTTCAAGAAATTTTGCTTGGGCATTGCCGGGAGAGACTTTGGAGACACCGGAGGGTCACCGAAAAAGTTCACCATTGCCGAATCATTGCTGGAGAAGAACATGTCGCCAGAGAACTCCAAAAAGTGAGTCTTTTGTTTTGTGTTGATTTGTTCACGTAGATGTCCAATTGTTCCATATGGGTAGTTGAAATTAATGTTTTGAACATGTTTATGGGTTTGTTTTCGCATTTTGTGATTGTTTGAGTGTGTTTTGAGGAATGTGCATATTTATGTAAAAAGGGTTCCTGCAGGAATTGGGAATTTGCTCCTACAGCTTTGGGTATTGCCTTTTCTTCCCAAATTTTGCACCGTGTGCATTAGAAAAATATTTTAACAAACATTGGATGTTTTGTGATTTTTTAAAAACTTTTGAATTTTTTTTATTTTTCAAAAATTAACAAAATACGTGAAAATTAGGAAAATTGAGAAGTTGGTTGGTTTGTGGCCAGAAAAATTGTGGAATATTTTTGAAAATTTGTATGACCTTTTTGGTGGGTTCTTGAATTTTTTAAAATTTTAGGAAGTTGGAGAAGCCTTTAAAAATTTGAAAAATGTGAAAGTCGAATGGATTGTTTGTACTTGTTTGGGACTTGTGAATTGTGAGGGATGGAATCACGGCTGATTGGTGTTTATTGGATGTTTGTGATGCTGTGGATGGCTTAGTAACATGTTGTTCATGGGGCTTAGGACACTTCTAAACGGAATTTCGCCATATTTTCAGAAAACTTAGAATACACGAAGTTGAGGCTTTTGGGTTTGAAAACCTTTGTTGGGATCCTCGGAGGACTTGAGAGCCGCAGGGTGATGTGTGGGGGTTGTTTTTGTTTTCAAAAATGTTAAGTTTCATTGGAAAAAAGGGAACGGTTTTGAAAATGTTGAGACAGTTTTTGGAAGTGCTGTTTCGGGATTTAACGTGTTTTGGGCATAGAAATGGGGGTACGTTTAGAACTGGGGCCCCCTCTTGTGGGGCTTTAAAATTTTTGAAATGGGGCTTTTGAAGGATGAAACCTGAGAAACCAGAAGTTTGATTAGAACTTGAACTTTTTGAAGGAAAAATGCTTTAGAAAACCAAAGAGTTTAAACTTTTTAAAGGCAAAAGTTTAGGAAACCTTGAATTGAAACTTTTTGAAGGATAAAAGTTTAGAAAACCTTGAATGTGAAACTTTTTGAAAGATGAAAGTTCAGAAAACCTGGAATGTGAAACTTTTTGAAAGTTGAAAGTTTAGAAAACCTGAATGTGAAATTTTTTGAAAGATAAAAGTTTAGAAAACCTGAATGTGAAACTTTTTTAAGGATAAAAGTTTTAGAAAACCTGAATATGAAACTTTTTGAAGGACAAAAGTTCTAGAAAACTTAGAATGTGAAACTTTTTGAAGGATAAAAGTTTAAAAAATTCTGTATATAGAACTTTTTTAAGGATAAAAGTTTAGAAAACCTTAATGTGAAACTTTTTAAAGGATAAAAGTTTAGAAAACCTAGAATGTGAAATTTTTTGAAGAATAAAAGTTTAGAAAACCTAAATGTGAAACTTTTTGAAGGATAAAAGTTTAGAAAATCTAAAATTGGATTTGAATGAACTTTTTGAAGGAAAAAGTCTTAAAACCGATTGGGTTGATTTGAGTGAACTTTTTTAGGGAAAAAGTTAGAAAACCGTGAATTGGATTTGAATGAACTTTTTGAATGGAAAATTTTTTAAAACTGATTGATTTTATTTTAGTAAACTCTTTGGAAAAAAAATTTAGAAAACCTTGAATTGGATTTGAAAACCGCTTGGGGTTCTTTTGAAAATGATTTAAAAGTGGAAGGGGCATGACCGGAAGCTAGCTTTGGACTTTCTTTTCCTCTCTTTTTTTCTTTCTTTCTTTTCTCTCTTCATCTCCCTTTTTTTATGCATTTTATTGTATATTTTTCTTTCTTGCTCTTTTTTCTTTCTTTTTTTTTTTTTGTATATGCCTAATTATTAATACTTTTTTTTTCCTTCTTTTGTTCTATTGTAATCTCAGGATGGCTAATGCTAGAGATGACAGGATATTAGTATGTCTAAGGGCTTGGTATGATGGGTACTCCCCTGGTCAGCAGAAGATCTTTTGCAGAGCTTTCGATCGTATTGCCTCACTTCTTATGGTGCGGCTAATCCTAAGGCTCATCAAGGCGGTTACCCCTTTCTAGCAACTGAATTTGAGTATTTTCAGGTTTGGAGAGTGCGAGATGACCCCTACACCTCAGGAGTATGGTTGTCTTCTTAATCTGGAGGTTGGTTCTTCTGGTATCGTCAGACCTTTCTTCCCCAGCAGATTTATTTCTACCATTTTAGCTCAGTTGGGCCTTTAATGAGCAGTTCTCAAGTTTGGTTTTGTTCCACTTTTTCCTTATATTCCGCTGGACTTCCCGATTGCCCGTTATGAGTCTGTTGATGGCAAGGAGGCTTATCGCATCGACTAGCACGCTCACCTGGATTGGCTGATCTTCAGGATAAATGTTTTATCCTTAATTCTTTTCAGTACCCTTGTATTCTTGCTGCATGATGGATTGATTAACGGAGCTTGCACGCTCTCCTCCCTCTAATCCGTGGTGGGCATTCCTGCACTCTTATAGTTGTGAGGGAGACATATGTCAACTTCACTCGTCTCTGTCAGGGATACTGATCTACAATTTCGAGGCTATGCTACTCTTTTTCAACTATGGGCAGTTAGCCATTTGTTTCAGGGACCATTTGGTTTGGCACATCTGGTTTCCTGGGGTGGATCATATGCGCCCTTTTGGTGGAAGCTTAATGAGCTGCTATAGACGACAAGGATTTTTCGGGTACCATTGAGGAGTGGACTACGTATCTTCAGGGCAGAAGGCCCGACACAGTCATGTGGTACATGTTGACTGAAGGTTTATCTCATTGTTGATTTTAATGATAACTAAACATTGTGTTATGTTACTAATGCATTTACTGAGTGTGCAGATTAATAAAGTTAATAATTTGGACTTAAAATTCAGTTTTAAGTCTAGTACTTGTCAAAGTGAATGCACAACAAGCTCAAGATCAAACAATGAATTCTAAGAGCTATGCAATGAACCAAACAGAGCATTAACGCCTATTTCTACTTCAAACACATTATTTGCATTCGAAGAGATTGAAGGTGTTCAAATGAAGCTTTCATCAAGTATGCATAGACTCAATGAAGATTAACTTGCACTCAAGGAAGATTAAAGACTTCATCAGAAAGTGCAATAATCAGTTAAAGAAAATTTAAATGTGGAGATGTTGAAAATGCTAAAATAAAGACTTCATCAAATATGCAAAGATCAATTCTAGATTATGTGATTGAAGTTACTTAAGAAGAAGATTCATGTTGATTGTCTAATCTCTACATGGAATCCAAGTGAAGGATTCTTCTAAGATAAAAGAATCAATGAAGACAACATGCATGAAGAGATTTCATCAAGTTTGCAAAAGTCTCATTGAAAGAGAATGTTCTACAATTAAAAATGAAGCTTTGCATGCTAAGAAGAAGAATTCAAAGTTAATTGAATGAAGGTCTGATAGTTTGGAATTCAAGAAGAGTTGAATAATGATTGATTCAATCTAAATTGAATAAAAGTCGTCTCTAATGAGTTAAAGAATTTTGATTGATTATCATACCCCAAAGAGAAGACTCCTTGAAGATCTTATATTATTGCTGAGATGAACTGGATCATTGTAAGTTAGAAAGAAGATTTCTAGGCAATGAGCAGACTCATGGAAATAAGGAGTTGCCTCATGAAGACAGACGCAGAAAGCTTGTAAACAAAATATGCAAAGAGCCAGCTCATGGAAATGAGGAGTCACCTCATGAAGGCAGAGACAGAAAAACTTGAAGATCAAATGAGCAAAGAGCCAACTCTTTAATACAAATAATCGACTCATGAATCCTGAAGTAAGTTTTCTATACAAAGAGCGGACTCATGAAACTAAATAGTCGCCTCATGACTACAGAAGCAAAATGATGTGAAGATAGAATGAACATGGAGCCGACTCATTGATATGAAGAGCAGACTCATGGAGACAGTGAACAACATCTGGTAAATGCAGAACCAGAACTGTCGACTCTTTAAGCCTGGAGTCAATCCCCTGGGATATAACGGCTAGTTTGTCTAACGTTATAACGGATTGAACGTGCATTAAATAAAGCCCAACAACCTCTAACAAATGAATTCATTATAAGGGTTTATATACAAGCTTCCAGCTGCATTTATAACAAGAAGAGAGACAAGAAACAACAATCTATTGACTGATCAACTGAAATTCCTGAACATTCCTCTTGTCTTCACTTTGTGAGGTTTGATTGTATAATCTACTCTTGGTAGAGAGTTTGTGAGTTATTTGTATAACTTTATACACTTGTAAGTGAGAATTTGAGAGTTCTTTTGAGAAAGAAAAACTCTTGTAAGTTTGAGTGAAGCTTAGACAAAACCACTTGATGGCTAAAGAACTTGGGTAGAAGTTCTTATGTATAGTGAGCTGAGCACTTGGTCAATCAGCACCCATGTGTAATTGGAGATTACATAGTGGAGGAAGACTTCAAGGGGATCTTGGGGTGAAGACGTAGACCACGGTTTTTGGTTAAACCTCGGTAATTCTTTGTGTTCTTTCTATTGCTCTGTTTTCTTCTCTTCTGCTAATTACATTGCATTTTATATAGATTGATCGCTATTACATTGTTTACATTAATTTTAATTAATCTTAATTGTTATTAATCTTCAAAAAACCCAATTCACCACCCTTCTTGGGTTGCCTTTTGGGCCAACAGTACATTAGCTTATGCAACAGGGACTATTTGAGAGTACGCACCTCCAAGATGGTGTTTGTACCATTGACGTGCCTATGGGGATTGCCCCTTTCTTCAGGGTCCGAGTTCTTCGCTAGTTGGACAGGGGTAAGAGCATTCCTTTTTTAGCATCAGTAGTGGAGTTTAGCTTGAATTTTGGTATGGTGATTCCGATGGAGTATGTGGAAAGGGTCATGGCCATGTGGGTTTCCTTAGCTCGCCACGTGGACGTCAATGGGTCCTTTTCCCCAAAGTTGACTAAGACTAGAGATTATCATTATTGGTTTTACCGGTATGTATCGGGAGCTGATAAGGCCAGAAACCTACTGTTCATGTCCCCCTTGCGACCCGTAAGATATATGGGTTTCCTAGTAGTTATGATCATTCAAGGGCGTCGTCATAGGAGGCGCACTCGGAGGTTGATGCGGGAGTTACATGCTCGGTTGAGGACTAAGGATGTGGAGATTGCTTCTCTAGAGGTGCAGCTGGCCGTAACTTTGAGAGGCAAGTTTCCCTTGAGTGTTGCTTGGGGTCAGAAGAGGTTTCGTGGTGCTCCAGACATTTTCGCTCCTTCGGATGGTGGTTCCCCTGAGGTTGCGTCTTTGGCGGGGATCGTGGAGTCCTTGACCCGCGAAAGGGATGAGCTTCTTGTTAGATGTCAGGGCTATAAGTGGGATAGGTCCTTCCCCATGGCTATGGGAGCTTCATCCAGTGCATCTCCTCCTGTTGATTTGGCGGAATCGTTTGGCACTGGTGCGGGTATTTTCCTCCCCGCTATTGATGAGTCGATAGATCCTGCTTCGGTGGCCTTGATCAATTCTTCCTCAAATAATAATGAGGATCGCTACATTTTTTGTCCTCATTTCTAATTCTGTTTGGGTCCTTGATCCCTGCATTTAAAGAGATGTTTTTAGTATTTTATAATTATATTTTTTTTTTAGTTTTCATTACACGTAATTGTCAACGGCTTCTTGTGATGATGCATGGTGCCATTTCCTGCATACTTAGTATAGACAAAGCATGTCTATGAGAATTTTTTTAATGGAAATATACTCCTTTTAAAAATAATGATGCATTTTTGCTTGTATATCCTCTGAAAGGATCCTTGTTTTTCTTCAATACTTGCTTAGCCAATCATAACAATGCGTTACTTGAATCCTTGTGACTTTTTAATTATTTTTGCCTAGCGAGATATTTGAGATAGCTTTGTTTGAGCCCTCCCCCCACCCCCACCTTCTTTTTTTTTTTTTTTTTCTTGTTTTGCCATTGGTGCCCATGTGGGTTTTCACTAGTCCCAACTTTGTCATTTTTGCACCAAAGCGCCTTTGCAGGTTTTCATCAAGGTTGATAGTTTTGTATCTTGTCACACCATTGCCTTTTTACCTACGGTGCCCTTTCGAGTTTTCACCGCATCCTTGGGGATGTGCTTTTTTTTTTCAAGATTTCCATTTTCTATCGAGAAGCCTTAAATATGTGCTTGTGACATCTCTTGGCTATCCTCGGCATGGTCATATTTCGAGGAGCTCATTTGGACTAGGCAATTTAATATTGATCTGAGAGGACTTTTACTGTGATTTGTAATGTGGGCTAGTGGTTTCAAGGCTTTTGAAAGAAAGGATAGAGGCTCAAACCTATCACTCTTCTTGGGTTTGTCATTGTTTGTGATCATCTTTGACAATTTAATACTTGTATTGCCTTCGTGTTTTTTTCCCTTTGTGTTCCATACTGCCCTTGTTGTAATTGTTGTTTTTTTTATTTTTTATTTAAAGGTGGGCACTCCTGCTGCAATGCATCATCTCTCTTTTTTTTTTTTTTCTATTCACTTAGTGTCTTACTCTAATTCATTATAGGTGGTGAATACATAGGTTGTCTTGGAAGAAATGTAACCGGCTTAAGTGGGTTTGACAAGGGTTGTTTTTGGTTGTATGGTAGAGAAAATAAGGCCTCTCTTCACTTTAACTTTTAAATTGCTTAGTCCATAGAGCTCATTGAAATACGACCATGCTTTGGTGATTAAAAGAGATTGAGAGGAATGAATTCATTGCTTCCAAATAGAAAACGCGAATCCAACATTTAGATTACCAATAATAGCATTTGATTGCATAAGGGTATAGTGGGTTAGGGAATTCACGGCCATCCGTTTCTTTCAAAATGAGAGCTCCTCCAGACAGTACCCTTTTGACCAAGAATGGTCTTTCATAGTTTAGGGCAAATATTCCTTTTGCTTCCCTTTGGCTTAGGAAGATTTTCTTTAACACTAGATCTCCAGATTGGAAAGATTATGGTCGAACTTTCTTGTGGAAGGACCATGTCATTCACTTTTTGTAACATTGGGCATGGTGAATTGTAGCAGTCGTTTTTCATCCAACAGAAAAATCTTGGCATATTGATCTTTGACACACTCAGTTTCATCTAATTTTTTCTGAATCAGCACTTGTAGAGACGGGATTTCAACCTCGATGGGGTGAACGGCGTTGGTCCCATAGACTAGCTCGTAAGGAGTGGCCCTAGTGGAGACTCTCACCGCTGTTCAGTAGGCCATCAATGCAAAAGGGCACTTGTCATGCCAATCTCTGTAGTTATCAACCATCTTCCAAAGTATTTTCTTGATGTTCTTATTAGTTACTTTCGCTGCCCTATTCATCTGTGGATGATAGTTGACAAAATTCTGGTAGACGATGCTGAACTTCACATAGAGTTTGGTCAATAGCTCGTTGTTTAAGTTGGTCGCATAGAGTTTGGTCACTAGCTCGATGCTGAATTTTGTATCGACAGATGATTTGATTCTTGATGAACTTGTCAACTACTTTCTTGGTGACATGCGTGTAAGAGGCTACTTCCACCCATTTAGTAAAGTAGTCGATGGTAACCAGGATAAATTGACGGTTGTTAGATGACTTAGGAGTGATGAGGCCAATCATGTCTATCCTCCACGTAGAGAAAGGCCATGGGGTTGTCATGGGATGAAGGTTTACAGGCAAGGTTTTGATCAAATCTCTGTGTATTTGACATCTGTGACATTAGAGGACGTATCTAATGCAATCAGATTCCATGGTCATCCAGTAGTACCCTGTTCGGAGGATCTTTTGGAAAGGGTACAGCTATTCATGTGAGGACTACAGACTCCTTGGTATACTTCCTCTATGATCTCCGTGGCCTCACTTACATCCACGCGTTTCAACAGGCCTAACATTGATCTCTTGAAGATTTCATTTCCCAATAATGAAATAGTGGCTAGCCATTCCGCAAATGGTCTTCCTATCTTGAAGAGAAGCTTGGTCTGCGAACTCTCTTTTCTTAATGTACCTTTTGATGTCATGATACTAGGGCTGTCCATGCGGCTCTGTGGCTGTGTGGAGGTAATAAGAAGGGGTCTCCTTGATAAAAATCTGAAGATGAGGGATCTCTATACCCTTGTCGACCTTGATGGTTACAACTAGAGTAGCCAAAGCATCTGCAAAATCGTTTTCAATCCGGGAAATGTGACGGAAGTCTATGCTTTGGAACGATTAGCACAAGTCCTTAATTTGCTGGTGATATAGGGAAAGTTTGGTATCCCTAGTTTGGTACACTTCCTTAGACTATTGGATTATGAGGTTAGAATCCCCAAAAATAACCAATTCTTCAATCTTCATTTCAATTGCCAGTCTTAGTCCTAGGATGCAAGCTTCATATTTGGCTATGTTGTTGGTGCAAAGGTCTAGTTTTAACTTGATCACAATCAGGGTAATGGCTATCAGTTTCTGATACCACTACTCCCCCGATCCCAGCTTATTTCTTATTGGAGGCACCGTCAAAGTACATCTTCCACCCAGGTTTCTTCTACTTTTTAGTTTCATTCTCAACAAATAGTATATCCTAATCAGGGAATTGGAGTTCCATGGATTGATAATCTTCGATTCGGTCCTCTGCAAGATAGTCTGCTATCAGCTGCCCCTTTATTGCCTTGCGAGTGGTGAAAACTATATCGAACTCTGAGAGGATCATATGCCATTGTGCAATCCGGCTAGACAGAGTGGGCTTCTCAAAGATATACTTGAGGGAGTCCATTTGAGAGATGAGGAAGGTAGTATGATAGAGCATGTAATGCTGGAGTCGATGGGCAGCCCAAGCTAAGGCGCAATAGGTTTTCTCAAGGGCGGTATACTTCACTTCATAAGGCAAGAACTTCTTACTGAGGTAGTAAATGGCTTGCTTCTTTTTCCTGATTTCATCGTGTTGCCCCAAAATACACCCCATGGAAGTGTTAAGGACTATTAAGTACATCAAGAGGGGTTTCCTAAGAGTGGGTGTTACCAAGACCGGGGGATTTCAAAGGAATTCCTAGATCTTCTCGAAGACCGTTTGACAGTCTTTGTTCCATTCTTTGGGGGTGTCATTTTTAAAGAGCTTGAAAATAAGCTCGCAGAGATGAGTCATTTGAGCAATGAACCGACTGATGAAGTTTAGCTTTCCTAAAAAGGATCGAATTTTCATTTCTCCCTTAGGGGCGACATTTCAACAATAGACTTGAGTTTGGCTGGGTTGATCTCTATCCCTTTTTTGTTGACTATGAATCCCAAAAGCTTCCCCAAAGATACTCCGAAGGTGCATTTGGCGGGGTTCAATTTTAGATGGTACTTACGAAGCCAATCAAACACCTTCCGAAGGTTGAACAAATGGTCCTCTCGTACTTTGGACTTTACGATCATATCATCCATGTAGACCTCCACTTCTTGGAGCATCATGTCATAAAACAGAGTTACCATAGCTTTCTGGTAAGTTACCCTAACATTGCAGAGTCCAAACGACATGACTTTGTAATAATACACCCCCAAGGGGTTATAAAGGCAGTTTTCTTGTGATTCTCCTCAACTATTTTGATCTAATTGTACCTTGAGAACCCATCCATAAAAGAAAACATCTCATGGCCGACTGTGTTGTCGACTAAGAGATCAATGTATGGTAAAGGAAAGTCACCTTTTGGGCTTGCTTTATTGAGGTCTTAGAAATAAATGCATATTCGAACCTTGCCATCTTTCTTGGGGACGACAATAATTGCCAGCCATTAGGGGTATTCCACCACCTGCAGGAATCTTACCTTAAATTGCTTTACCACTTCCATCTTGACCTTTAGGCTCCATTCTGGTTTAAGTCTTCTTAGCTTTTGCTTTAGAGGCTTCATTTGGGGGTCTAAGGGTAGCCTATACTCGACGATGGATTCATCTAGCCTGGGCATATCCTGATATTACCAACCAAAGATGTCAAGGTAAGACGTTAGCAGTTCTAAAAATTCCTTGTGTTGCCATTGGTCCAGCTCTGTGCTAATCTTAATCTCTTTGGGGTTCTCCCCGGTCCCCAGGTTGACTATTTCTATTTCCTAGATGTTGGGGGACTACGACTTTCATGTTTTTCCACCTGTTCTTGGATTTCCTTTAATATCTCATCTGTGTGGTTCAAACCAAGCTCAATCCCTAGGTGCTGATAGTCAAATTCAGTGTCAAAGTCATGATTCATCAATATAGACATTCTTTCAATTAACTGGGCGAGGCGTTGGATTTTAGGATTTATGGCAAAGCATAAACACAAAAAATAAAACAAAAGGGTACTTTTCCATTGATTAGATGTGCTCAATACATATTGAAAGACTAGAGAATTTAATAGCCAAAAGACTCAAGAAGATTGAGTTTATTAGGAATGGGCCTAATGCTTATGGACTGCCTTGGCGAACTTTGCACTGAAACTAGCGAGCACGAAAGAGGCTCTCGCTAACCCAATTGTTGAGCTTTTTGCCAAGGTATGCAGGTTGGATGGAGGCATCTTCAGTTATCTCTGTGTCTACTGCCATGACATTGACTTCGGAGGTGGGGGTGCCCATTCCTTATTGCTAGACTTTTCTCTTTTTATGGTTGAGGCTCTAAGTAGAATCCTCTCCTCGTATGCCCCGACTAAGTTGGCTGGCTAATTTTGCCTCTTGCATAGCTCTTCTCCTTTCTCTTTATTTTCCTTTGGGCTGCTTCTTGTATCTCTTCTTTGTAGGTCTATACCCTAGCCTGAAAGTAAGTTCTACAGACGGCAATTCCAAAACTTCTAGCTTTCTTTGCAAATTCTTCCCTCAGCCTTTTCCAGGTTAGTACCCAATTCCTTTGAAATAATGAGTAACCATCCTGGTGTTCTGAAATTATTTGAGTTCTATCTAATCCCCTTCTTGTATAATAGTAACATACTCGAATGATTGGAAGTAAGTGGATGTTGCTGCCCCAACACGGCGGGTCACGTTGACCTCATAGATTGCAAACTCCTTTTCAGCAAAGATGGAGAATAATTTTTCGCCTAGAATGAACTTGACCTTTTGGTGGAGGCTAGAAGGTATGGTGCATGTTGAGTGGATCCATGGCCGTCCTAGCAGCATATTGTAGGTAGAAGGGATCTATAAGACTTGAAATTTGATTGTGAAGCTCACAGGACCTATCTCAACCGGCATCTCAATTTCTCCCATGGTCTCTCTCTAAGATCCGTTAAAAGCTCAGATGATTGTACTGCTGTAGTTAAGGTAAGTTTGATCCATCCCAAGTTTCTCCAGGGTTGCATATGGACAGACATTCAAGGCCTATTCGTTGTCCACCAACACCTTTCATACCATCATCCCCCTTATTTTCTAAATTATGTGCAAGGCGCGGGTGTGGCCTTACCCATCAATAGGAATCTTATCCTCAGAGAATGTAATGATGTTTGGAGCCATGATCAGGCTTAACATGTTATACAGGTTGTCAGGAGTGAAGTTTTTAGGTACATAAGCATCCTTGAGTATCTTGAGCAGTGCATCCTGATGTATATCGGATGTGAGAAGTAGTCCTAACATGGAGATGTGAAAGGGGTTTTCTTTAGCTGCTCTATTACATCATAGTCGATCTTTTTCAAGACTTTAGTGAATTTGGAAATTTCCTGCTCTATTAAAGGGTCGGAACATTCCCCTTCTTTTCCTTTCCCTTTTCTTTGTTTCTCCACCTCTGCAAAAGCATAGCATCATCCTGACCTGGTTATCCCTCCTATTATTGAGACAGATTTCCCCACATTCTGGATTTGGTCTGGGGGATAGCTCCACGAGATGCTGTGGAGGTTAGGTATAGGCAATTGGGATACAATGGGCAAGGTCACTTTCAGAGGTGCGGCGATGGGTACGATGGTGGACTAATGTGAATTGGCATGATAAAGGGTGCTTTATTCTGCAGTGTAGGTGGTTGTGCCAGCCGCATGCCTCTCTTAGGATCGGTTTGGGGTACAAGCCCGACCATTGCAACCATGGGTTCAGGTTTAGGTTCAGGCATTAGGGTGAGGATGATGCAAAAGTGGGGTGGATGAGGAGATGCTTCAATGGTTAAGTTGAGGTTGGCCTATTAAGGTTGTATTGTGTGGAAGGTTTGATCCGAAATCCTAAGACCCTTAAATTTTAGGAGGTAAGCCATCCCCTTAAGAATGTGGATTGATGGTGAATTTTTAGGAGTGAAAGTACTATCGAGACTCTTGTTTTCTGGGGATATCATCTCTTGTAGTCTTAAGGATACGACTCGTACTAGTAAGGAAGTGACTGGGTCGGTTAAGAATTTCTTTCTGGTATTCATTATATAAAACTGCTCCTCCTCTACTTTCTGGAAAGTAAAAGAGAAAAGAGCAAACTTCAGCCATATTGATTTTGGAGATTTTTATGCAATGCATACCTTAAGGATACCCTTAAACATGATATGCAGGCTCACATTTGGAGATAGGGGTTTGCCCCTATATGCAATACTGTACCTATGCCTATAGTCATTCATTCACACATACATCCATCATTTATAAGAAGTATAAATGATAGTTTTATTAAAGTGAATATCCCTTGTACATGAAATTTTAAAAGTACATTGAAAGGGGAGGGGGAGCATTTTCCTTAGGACTTTCACCTATCTGCTCTTACATTTAAAATCATAAACTACTCTTGAGTCTTTGGATTCGCCTTCTCTAATGGATGTCAATGGGAGACCTTGATTCCGTATTGCCCGTTGTCTTCTTGGTAACCCTATCTTTGTGAGTGGAGAGAGATTGGGGCCCCTCTTTATGAGATGATCTCAATGCATGCCATAACTCCTTAGGGTCATTTGCTACCCTTAGGAATTTAGATATGCTTTGAATGAGCAAGACTAGCATTGGGCCACGCTGTAGGGGTTGGTCATATGCATAAGATGCAATGACTCGATTTACTTTGGAACTCTTGTCTTGAGATGAGTATGGATGTGTGAATAGCATAATAGCAGTGAATGCATGAGCATAGAATGTTTGCATAGCAATAGAAAATGCATAAGCAGTATAATAACAAGAATCAACCAGTTAAATTGGGCATAAAGTAAAGAAAAGTAAAGCGGTTGCCCTTTCCTCCTTGATTTTAAAATTGACATGTGTCTTAAATTCAGCAGAAGTTTAGCTATGCACAGGGTGCTATATGAGCACGAGGCTGGGGGTTACTAATGATTCCTAAAAAAGCTCGGTTCCTGAACCTTCAAACCTTCGGCGTGTGCCCCCAAAAGAGTGAACCCCATTTTTTATTGGTGTTCGAGCAGAGGAACTATCAAGAGGCAGTAGGCTAAGAAACTGATACAACATCCGCCCACAACAAATATATTGTTCCCCTTTCTACTAGAAGGGCAGTAACCAAATAGTAATGCACAAATGAATGACATGCAAGTGAGGTGTGTGAGATTTTTTAAAAGTAGAGGAAATGGCTTAACAACTCCCATCCATCCTGTTCATTCATTTCATGCATGACAGTTAATATAAGATAGAAAAGTAGAAGGTGAGTACCTAAAAACAAATGCTCAGAACTAGTATCTTTATGCAAAACCCAATGCAAGATAAAAATGAATAATGGATGCAAGAGCATAAGATGACATGCTAGGATGTAAGTGATGTTACTATTTGAAAACATTTTGAAAAAGTGGACAAAATTGGACAAGGGAACCAGAGATTCTGGGTGAGTGAAGGGTGAAGCGACATGATAATGGTCTAACCTTCTAAGTAAGTTTTCTAGTAGAGTTGCCAGCTGTCGCTCCACAATTTTCGCCCTCCAAGTCTCCACGACTCAGGGGAACAAAGAACGGTACTCTCTCATGTTAGAACTTATCCTAAGAAAGACAAGTGCAACGGGATTTGAACTTGAAATGCATTTGATTAAGGGCTTTTGGAAAAAAGTTTGGAGTCGCCACCTAACATGGTTAAAGGTGTGTTAGGTCACCCAAAATTAAGTGTAATCTGAGGATTAAACTCAGGTTTTTGAAAATAGGGTTGTTGAGAGGTTTTTTAGAAAGTAGGGTTATTTGGCAACTTTTGAAAATGTTTTAAGCCCCTTTGAAAAATAATTCTAGTTTTGGTCTTTGAAATAGAAATCTATAGTGCAGGGGTTGGTTATATATAGGGAAGATATCCTAAGATCATCACCCTACCCCGCCCTTACGGTACCTACACGTCTATTCACCCTTGGATTCACTCGCTTGAATATCCAGTTCCTAATTGTCTGCTTATGTCCACTTTGAAAAGTTTTGAAAAGGGGTTTTTGTCATCACTTTTGGGATTAATGAAGCATGATGCAAATTTTGAAAAGAGTTTGGAGGAGACTGGGCGTTGGCAAAAGCTCTTGTGAACTTATCTTGAAAGGATTTTTGAAAATTATTTTTTATATACCTTATAAGGGTATATCGACGTTTCATTGCCTTTGAGAGGTTAGTTATGTAAGAACTAAACTTCTTCGATGCCATGAGTTTTGGAAAACATTTTTATAACATGGGCTATAAACTTCTCTTTTTTTAATATCTCACTCTAACTTGGGCAACCCTAACCATAGGCGGCCTAGGGTTATTTCAAGCATGTGATGTTTGAAAGTTGGTTTCGGAAAGGTTTTCAAAAATGTTGAGGGTTTAACAGCCCTAAAATGAACCATGTAAGCTTCACTTGATGTATCACCTTCCTTAAGCAATCCTAAACATGAAGAGGGTTAGGGCCACCTTAAAGTTGTTAGCATTGGAAAAGTTTTTGAAAATAGTAAGTACCTAGCCATTTTGAATTAAGACAAGTTTGAAAGAGCTTTTGGAAACATTTTTTTTTTTTTTTGTTTGAGTTGGGGTTTGAAAAAGTGTCACAAAGTTAAAATCTTGAAGTCATCTCACCTTGGCTGAGCAAACTAAGATTACATTAACCTAAGGTTGGCAAAGGCTAGGTTAGCCTAGGGCCAAACAAACTAGGGTCATTGAAAAGTGGTTTAGGGTTAGGGTTTGGCCCTAGTGGTTTTATACATGCACTTGAAAAGGAATTTTAGAAAATCTATAATTTTATGTGAGAAAGGAAAAATAGGATTTGAAATTTAAAAAAAAAAAAGAAAGAATTGATTTTATTTCCGAAATGAAAGATTTGATTTGTTTCCGAAAATAACAGATTGGATTTCATTTTCAAAAATAGAAGATTGGATTTTGTTTCTAAAAATAGAAGATTTGATTTGTTTTCAAAAATAGAATATTAGATTTTATTTTCAAAAGGGAAAGATTTGATTTTGTTTTTAAAATGGAAATATTTGATTTGAAATTGAAAAAAGAAAAGAATTGAATTTAAAAGGAAAAACTTGATTTGAAAAATGAAAGATTTGATTTGAAAGTTTTATGATTTTATATGTGAATCTTCCATGATTTAATGTGAAACTTTGGTTTGAAAAGTTATGATTTTATGTGATGCTTTTTGAAAGACAACTCAAGAGAGTTATGCACTTTTTTGGAAGACAAAATGCGACAATAACTTTAAAAACTATTATGATGCAACTTGAAATGTAATGAATGCAAAGATGCAAAGTGAGGTTTAGGGGACAAGATGAGACTTCCTAAAACATGGACTTCTAGGGCTTCCCCCCAAGCTTCAAAAAAACAACTCTTGAATTAATTTTTTGGAAGAGCACTTGAATGTGGAATTTAAGAAGGTTTAAAAAAAATTAGGTTTTGAAAGACGTGTTTTAGGGCTTAAACCCCTAATGTGGCTTTTGGAGGCCTCTTTGAATATTCTAGTTTCTAAAAGCAAACCTAACCATGAAAATGCTAGAATCACTTTGGGGTTGTGATGTTGAAAACAAGTTAGGACTGGAAACCATAATGTGGACCATGACGGTTGCATTGAATATGTCATTTTCGTAGGGAAACCCGAACCAAAAAGATGTTAGAATCATCTTAGGATTGTGAGTTTGAAAGCAAAGCAATTATAGCCAATGCATGAATATGATAGTTATAACAATGCAAAGGGTCATGAACATATGAGGGTTAAAGATTTCACCATATTGCTGTAAGCACCCCATTTTTGCCCGCTCGGCAATCTCCGGCCTGACCGGGTTCGGTTTCCAACATCACAACACATGCAAGCTCAAGATGAGTCTTTCAATCTCCAATCCAGTCAACTGGTCGCTTCTCGAGCCCACAAGGACCTGCTAGAGCCATAAGCACCATTATTCCAGGCAGTTTTTCAGATAGGGCGGTAACGGAAACCAACGCCATCCAGGTAGCTTCCCGGGATCGGATGATCTCGGGAACCAACACCTCATCAAAAATTCCAGACGATTCACTTCTGGCTCCTGCTAGCCCGCCAATATAGAATGTCCGTCATTTGGTAGTTCTCCAGGACTAGGCATTCTCAGAGACCAACACCACCTTTCCAGGTAGCTTTCTGGAACCAGGCGTTCTCAGGAACAACCACTACCCTTACAGGTAGTTCTATAAGATTGGGCGTTTTCGAAGACCAACACCGCACAAGTAGTTTTCCGAGACCGGGCGGTCTCGGGAACCAACACCTAGGTCAACACCGGCGCCTGCTAGCCCGACTCGGTGAAAAATGATCAAACCTGCCCCTTGGGCCTCCAGGCACGTTTTGGGAAAGTTCAGAATCCGTCAAAATGATAAGTCCATCCTTCCAAAGTGTTGTTAAACCATCAGGCGTCCCCCGCACGCCATTTGGTCCAAATCCGGTCCTATTCCGGCTCACTCTGGTCAAAATCACCATTTTGTCCCTAAACGCCTCAACACGGCACAAACCCCGCTGAACGGTAAAAGACTCTCTCAAAACTATCCCTGAACAGCCCTGCACACTTAACACAACATACCAAACCATTCTTGACCATTTCCAGCCAACTCCGGTCAAAATGACCATTTTGCCCCTGGAAGCCCAAAAATGCCTCGAAACAGCACCAGCCTTGGGATTTCAAGCAGAGGGTTTCACCACACTCCCTTGTTTAACCCAAGGAGCACCCTACGACATTAAGCTCAAACAACGCGATAAAAGTTTCCTAGAGCGTCTCGCAGACGCTCTGCCTAAATTGTCTTTTCCCCCGATTCCCTGGTTATAATGCACCGTCAACCAACTTGAGAAATGCGTAAATTAGGGAATTCTTGAAAGATCATCCATAGACCTTTCCATCAATACTGTTCGATCTAATAGATGGCTTCCCGAAGCCCTCCATCGTACGGTGTGCAAACTATGACTTTCAGTAACCCTTGAAGCGTCTCGCAGACACTCTGCCAAAGTTGACGTTTTTCCTGATTCCCTAATCAAAACGCACCGTCAAACGACTTGAGAAATACGTAAATTTGGGAATTCCTGAAAGTATTTCCAAAGTACTTTCTATCGATACGGTCCGATCGAATAGATCGCTTCTCGACGGCCTCGATCACGCGAAACGAAAACAGCCACTTTCAAACACCCAGGGAGCGTATCACAAACGCTCTGCAAAAGTGACCTTTTTGGCACACTTCCCAAGATGATATCACTCACTTCCAAACATAATTCAAACTTTTCGAAAGCATGAAAGTTCATCAGAAGCACTAGGAGAACATCTCGAGTGCGACCGATTCCCCCGAGACTTTCCCGATTGACTCAATTATCGAGGTAAAGTTTGGAAGAACTTTCCCGGTGATGGAGCGTATGCTACATGCGCCCAAATTTTGATCAGATCGACCAACTTTCGATCAACGGTCGAGATTTAAGCAGTACACAGGGTGCCACATGGTATTCTGGTAATGGAACAGTACTTGCGCATGTCCTACATGCGCAAGGCCAAAATTTGGCCATGCGCATGTAGCACATGCGCAAGGCCTATTCCAGATTACCTATACATAGAGGCCTCCCCCCTTGCATGTTCAAGATCCGAAATTGATACAAAATTCTGCTGAAATCACTCAAGAAACTCGAATCTCTACATATATTCCTCCCCTCCAACACTTAGGCTAGATTATACCCCTCCTAAGCCTATACACTCCACACACAAGGCCTCGTACACACTTATACACTCCACTCTAGCCTCTTAAGCCTTCTTGAAGTCACTCAAGCTCCAATCAAGACATCCATTGAAGACTATAAGTATAGTGAAGGCAAAAGGTGGTATCCCTTTTACATTTATGCTCTCCCCTACTCTTCTCTTCTCCCTCATAGCCTACTTAGGCTATTCTCTATTTTAATCCCCATCTTCAACCCCCCTTTCTTGCATGCTTGAGCCAAGAGGGCTCTTAGATCATGCCTAGAGGAAAGCAAGTGAGAGCCACCGTATAGGGGGACCTCTCACTAGCCTACTTTAAGATGGTATGGCCTAGGAGCCCCTTGTTTATGTGGTGTAGCCTAAAAGCCTTGTATGTTAGTCATGACCCTTTTGCATATTGCTATTTTGATCATGTCTTGTGTGCTTGGCTTCATTTTATGCTTATTGTCATGTTCCACCATGCTTACATTGCCCTTAATTTTATGCCATTTCCAAGTTCTACATTTCTTTCAAAAATTGTTCCAAGAGTTGGCTCCTTGAAGTTTGGGATGGGACTCTAGAAATTATGCCTTAGAAAATCCCCTTCTAACCCCTTAACTCTCATTTTGGCATTATGACATTTTAACTTGTATAAGGATTGTTTTCTAGCTCTTTAAAATCTAAGGTTTTCACTCTTTCAAGATTAGTGGTTGGAATGGCCCCATGGAACCCTCTCTTGAGTGGTCTCCTTTTTGTTTAGCCATAGGAATCCTCTCTTGATGGAATGGTTCCCTTGAAAAATGGTTTTAAAAATCTTTCTTCAAAGATGATTTTCAAAAATGCATTCTCTCCATCTTTGCATCAAAAATGATTTTTCAAAAATTGCCATCATTATGTTGATTTTTGAAACCCCCACTCTTGTCAAGATAAAGGTTATAATGGCAATGAGGAAGCCTTCCTTGGAATGGTCTCTAATCACCAACCATATAAACCATACTCTTGGCTAGAGTCAAAATTTTTATGGAAATGATCTTCATAAAGATTGCCAACCAAAGTCCATTGCATATCATGTTTTGATTTCAAAACTCTTTCCAAGAATGCATCAAAACAACTTTCAAGACCATTCTCCAATCTAACCTTAGGTTAACTTGACCTTAGTTGGCCAACCCTAGGTTAACTTGACCCTAGTTACCAAGCCCTAAGTTAACTTGACTCTAGTTATCCAACCCTAGGTTAACTTAACCCTAGTTCACTCACCTTAGGTTAACTTAACCCTAGTTAGTTAACCCTAAGTCACCTTAACCCTAGGTTAACCTAACCCAAGTTAGTGAACCTTATGTCACCCTTAACCATAAGCTAACCCAACATAGGTTAACATGCTTCAAGGTTCCAACTCATGAACCCTTTTTGAATAATCTTTCAAATTATTCTCATAACCTATTCCTCCAAAACCTCCTACTCCCATGATTTCAAAAACCCAACTCCATAAACTCTTCTAATGTCCCTACACTCCATCTTCAAAACATTTCCAAAAACGTTTTCAAAAGGTCACAAACCTAAGGTGTCCTTAGCCCTCTCATGGTTAGGAATTCCAAGGACAAGTGATAAATCAAGAACAACCTCTAAGGTAGTCCATATTAGGATTCCAAACCCTTATTCCTTTCCAAAAACTACTTTCAAAAATTAATTCATCAAAACATGCCTCCAAGGTTTTCAAAACAAGACTTCAAAAACACTTTCAAGTTCTCTTGAGACATGCCAAAGCATTTTTCCAAAACTTCCTCAAGTTGATCCAAAAACATTTTCAAGAAACACTCCAACATTCAATTTCAAGTCAAAACCTCCAAGACCATTAAACTCCTCCAAAGACCCCAAAGTGTCTTAAACTCCTCCAAAGACCTCAAAGTGTCTTAAACTCCTCCAAAGACCTCAAAGTATCTTAAACTTTTCCAAAGACCTTAAAGTGTCTTAAATTTCTCTAAAGACCCAAAAGTATCTTCAAACCTTCCAAAGGCCCTAATGCGCCTATTTTTCATCGGGCTCTTGCCCGAACTACGACTGACTTGATTCTCACCAAATGAGATACGTAGGCAACCTAAAATGGTATGGTCATAACTTTTATTTCAACCCCAATCCCTTTTTCAAAAATTCCAATCAATTCAAAGTTTCTATTCCAAACTCTTTCAAAACCTCTATTATTTTCAAACTTTTTCCAAAAACTTGCATCATGCATCATCCATCTGAAAAGTGATGACTAAACCCCGTTTTCAAAATTCTAAAGTGGATATTAAGTGGACAGTGGTAACCGGTTATTCTAGTGAGTGAACAAAAGGGTGATTCGACA
Organism: Euryodendron excelsum; assembly: GCA_033060915.1. Taxonomy (NCBI): domain Eukaryota; kingdom Viridiplantae; phylum Streptophyta; class Magnoliopsida; order Ericales; family Pentaphylacaceae; genus Euryodendron; species Euryodendron excelsum. Next base: position 20,532,678 of record CM065396.1, read on the forward strand.
TGTAGGTACCGAAAGGGCGGGGTAGGGTGATGATCTTAGGATATCTTCCCTACACGTAACCAACTCCCGAACCTTAGATTTCTGTTTTCGAAAGACCAAAATGGAGTTATTTTCAGAAAGGGCTTAAACATTTCAAGAGGTTGCCTAACAACCTATTTTCCTAAAAACCCTCTCTTGAGGGAGTTTTCAAAAATCTTTTTTCAAAAACTCTAAGTTTAATCTTCGGATTAACGCTTAGTTCTAGGTACCCTAACTCACCTTCATCAAATTAGGTGGCGACTCCTATTTTTCTAAAAATTCCTTAGTCAAATCAATTTTCAAAACTAGTCGCACTTGTCATTCTAGGGGGACGAGTTCTAGTGACAGAGTTCCGTGCTTTAGGGTCTCTGAGCCGAAAGGACCTTGGACACCCCAAAAACTGAGGTGCGACAATTGCAAAGGGCATTAAGACCATACTATGATTGGAGGGGCTAAGCAAAGATCCTTGACACAATGATCTCCCAAAAGCTTCCCCTAGGCATGAACCTAAGGTCCTCTTATTTTAAGCATGCAAGAAGGAGGGAAAAAGACGGGATTAATAATAGAGAATAGCCCAAGTGGGCTAAGAGAGGGAAGAGAAGAGTGGGGGCGTAATATAATTTAAAGACAAACCTTACCTTGTCTTCAATCTCCTTTAAGCTTCAATGGTGACTTTTCCTTGGACTTGAGAGGTCTTCAAGAGCTTTGAAGAGGTTGGAGCTGGTCTTCAATGAAGCTTCGTGGCTAAGGTTAAAGGTGTATAAGCTATGGTTTAAGTGTAGAAAGCTAGAAAGGCTAGAGCCTTTGAGAGAACTAGAGTTTTTGGGATTCTTAGGGGCTGTAGAGAGTTTAGCAAAGCTTTGCTTATAATTTATTAGCCCTAAATACGTTAGGGGGTGGTCTGTATTTATAAGTCAATTTTTAGATGAGGTGGCGCTGGCCATTTTCTGGCTTAAGTGGCGCCACCTTGGTATGGCAATGATCTTGAAGATTTAATTCGGCCTTGGGCTGCAAGGCAAAGATCTGGGCGCCACTAGAAGTGGCTCTAAGCCATGTTTTGGCCTAGCTCTACCACAAGTAGCTCCAGTTTGATTTGGAAAGCTGTCGGGTTACCGGGCCTAGCCAAAAAAGAGATAGAGCCACTTGGGAGTTACCAGTTTGATACCCAAAGCCAATATGGTTAAAAAAAATAACCGGCCTACAAGAGGCAAAACGCTCATTTAAATCGGAAAACACTGGAATTGGTCCGGAGTTGATCAGGACTGAATTTTGGAGATCGGGGATACTTGTGGGAGTGCCTCGGAGGATTACCGGTTTAATATCCAAAGCTGGTGTGGTTGCAAAGGGTGACCAGCCCACTAGGGGCAAAACAATCATTCGAACCCAAGAAACACCGGGATGGTCCCCGAATGTATCAGAATGGCATTTGGAGGTTAAGGATACTTACTGGTTTGATACCCAGAGCTAATATGATTGACGAGGATAATCGGGCCCCCAGGGATCAAATGGTTATTTCGGCCAAAAATCACCGGAATTGGTTTGAATGGCATTTTAAGCATGCCGGATTGTGTAGGACATTCTTAGAAGGGGTAGACTTATTGCTTTGAAAACTTACGTATCCCTTCGAAGAGCGTGCTGGATTGAATTTGACTGGATGATGCCTTATAGGCATTTTGGTCAGTTAGTTTCAGTTGGGATTGAGAAGCAATTGATTGATTGGACTGGGATTTGAAAAACCGGATTGGACTTGAATGTATTGTGGTATTTAAAAGTGAGTTCGGTTGGTCCGAAAATTGTCGAGTGGGCAAAAATAAAGTGCTTACAAAGACATTTGGTAAGTGATTGAAGAATCAAAATTTAGACCTAATAGATACAAACTATGTTTCTTATAAAATTAGGCTACTATTTTCTATGCATTTCTTTTGAATATCAATCACACCAAAAGTAATGAGACCTACTAAATTTTACTTTATGTAAAGGATTTAAGAAACAAAATAATCACATTATCAGGACTGTGTCATAAGATAGATAAAATAAATATCGAGAAGGTGATTGTATTGTGTGTCAGTCGTAGTGTTATTTTTCTATGCATTTCACTACTGAGTGTTATTTTGCTGAATGTTTTCCCAAACTACAGTAACCTCCTGAACTACAGTAACAGAAATCGGATTGTTCAGAATATATCATACAAGTGCATTGACTAGTGTCTTGGTAGCCAGCAAAATAATTTCTATTTATCTAAATTAATTTTTTAAGTCAGATAAGTATATATGATATCCAGTGCAATGTTATTTGATGAACCCATCCAATATCATCTATGAAGCAATATAATAATATACATATATTAGATTAATTCCTCTAATCAATTATCCAACCAAGTACTGATGATGGACATACACCTCTTTGTTTAACCATACACACAGTAAAACACGTCACTATGTAGGTGTAAATGGTAACACGTCTCTAAGTCAAAGGAAACCACACAACGCCTCTTAGTTGTCTTCACATGGAAACCATCCGCTTATTGAACAGATGCAGTACACATATTTTTTTTTCAAGAAATAAACACAACATAGAGAGAGAGAGAGAGAGAGTTCTATGTGGGTTCGCCAGTTTATGTGGCTGTAGTATGTGTACTATAAAGAGAGCTTCGTTTATTCGATGGAGATGAGAGAAAGAGAGAGGGACTGTTAAAGGGAGGCAGTATATCTATATACATATATACACTGGCAATAATCCCGCACTATACATGGACCATAAATATAGAATTATAAGTTAATTTATTAAATAATTTTTTTACGAATCGTGTATTTAAAATATAATATTAAATAATTAAACATGTTCAAAATATTGTTTCTATTCTAATAGCCATGAAAAAAAAAATTGCAAAAAGAAAATTTACATCATAACTCTTATAACTCACACTTTTAATATACTTTTGTTTATTTAGAGCATTGAAATCAAGTTTATTGGGTCATATTCAGGATTAAAAAAAAAATAAACATAAATTATAAAAATAAAAAAAGTTAAATCTCGCTCATCATTATATATTCATTCAATCCATAGATCTTACATATATATATATATATATCTAATATCTTTCAAGAAATAGTGGTTCAAATTAATAAAACAATATTACTACACTTTATTTTCTTAAGAAAATATAAATTAATAATGAAATGAGATTAATTGAATTTTCATAAGGTAATTAAAATAAGTGTACGGAAATATTTTTATTCCATGCTTAAGTAATGAAATGTGTCACCCTTGTATAGATGATTTATGATTACCTTTTCTTCTTTTTCTTTTTTTTTTTTGATATTGTGTACAAGATTGTTCGGACCAGCTTACACTTCTCTATTGATCTTTTACTCAATTTGGTCAAAAACAAATTATCCACTTCAGAATTACAATATAAATTTCTTGAGACCTGACTTGACTAACGTGGGAGCACACCTACTTGACCAACTACGACAACCACTCATGTTATTTATGATTACCCCCATCGAATGTATATGTATATGTAGTTACATACGTGTAGGTATAGCATTTGATACTGAAATATATGGCCTGGAGTGAAACTGACAGTAGGACCACCATTCCTCTGATTCAGAATTTCAGCCTCACTTCTGTAAGTGCAAATAACAGGTCCTATGATGTTTCTCATGAAAAAGATTGGTGTCTGAAACCATTATGAATGATTTTATATTATAATGTTTTAAGTATATAATGTATTTGGGTTAAAATGTTTAGTAATATATTTCCGTACCAATGCACACCTGTAGGAATGGCATCTCGGAAACTATTGTCAACAATTATGGACACAGTTGGTGATCATTGCACACTAGTTTCTGAAATCTGCAAGATCTTCATTCATATATGATGCAGATAGCTAGCCTACCATTGGAATTCTTGGAACATTGAAATGAATTCGAGTCCGGTCCAACATTGTTCAAATTGAACTGAAAGGTCCTAGTTTGATCCGAAATGGTGCAACGATCAATACTCATTGCTATTGCCGTGACATACATCGTTTTTCGGGCTGATTCCACCGGTTAGGTCTTCAAAAGTATGATTTTGCCATTTCTTTACAAATATAATTCTGATTTCGTCTAAGCTTTTTTGCTACTAGTTTCTGTAAGTGTCTAGTAGCTGAATTTGAACTTAACTTGAATTTGCCTATTTTTGGTAACTTTTTTATTTTCTTGATTTCACCTTAATTTGAGTTATTACGTTTAGGATTTGTGTTTGCTCTATAAATACAATATATAATGGTCCATAATCCTTTTTTTTTTTTTGTTGAAAAATCACATTCAATAGTTGTTTACTTTTATGATATTTTCATGGTGAAGTTCAAATGATTTGTGAAAGGTGTTCAATATGCAGTTTTCCATCATCACTTGCCCCATCAATATATGTGGGGTACAATTAAGGGGTAAAAACTTATCAACTCCAATACAAGCCAATGCAATATTTTAGGGAATCATAAAATGAGACTATGAGAGGTCAAAGACACGAATTATATTATATTCCAAAAAAATCCTAAAAGAAAACCACACCCCCCCCCCCCCCCCCCCCCCCCCCCCCCAACCAAAAAAAAAAAAAAGGTGTTTGAAGGAAGATAATCATATGGTGGCAAGAAACGAAGGGAATAAAATAACAATCATCCAATCATCCATATAAGATACATTGCAGATTATGCAGCAAGATGAGCTCTATACAGCTTCATTTTTGCATGGGATCGAAGCATTAAAACCACACACAGTGAGGAGTCTTGGCACATACAGAAATGGTCAGTATCACTGACACCAAGTTCATTCAATCTTTGTTACATCAACAATTAATGTCACCAAAGAAAATTGTGTGAAGGGATCCATGAAATAAATTTGGACCACCTGTAACAGTTGCAATCTGCAAAATGTTAAATCAACTAGGCTGGAACAATATATACAGGGTAGGGTAAGTCTACTGTAATAGGAAACTTGCTCAAGAGAGAACAATTTTTTGCTCTTTGCCGAAGCTAGAAAAAAGCAGGAAATTCAGTTCATTATAATGGAATTGCTCAAACAAGGGAGATATCCTTGACCAAGTTGCTCATGTTGATCTAGTGAAATTATTCACTTCATATATTGAAGGTTCTGGGAATTAAAGAAGGCATAATTGAATTCTTAACCAGAGTAGGGAGACCAGTCATTAGAGTTAACCTCTAAGCAATCACAAATATTGCTTTGATACAACTCATCCACCTCATTCCAGATTAAAGTGGGATATTTCATTTCTTAATCTCTATATGCCTTTATCCAAATATGTATGTAAATATATATATATATATATACATATTTATTCTTTTTATTCTCTTGGTAAAATAGTGAGCCCCCAAAACCATAGTCACCAACCTAGATAAAAGTGGATTAAACATATATTATATATACAACCCATCTTCATGACACCAAATACATTGCCTAATTCTGGATGAAGAAATTGAAAGATGGCCATGTTGTCTTCCTCATCAATCTCCGGCTGACCTAATGGAGATGGAGGAGATGAAGGAGAAGAAAAAGATGAAGCAGCATAAGAAAAAGAAGTAGAATGATCAGAACAAGAAGAAGCCATCCCAACAAGCAAATCAACAGAGGCTCCAACTATAAAACCATGATTCATCTTCCGATTCACCCTCAAATACCATCCTAACAGCTCTTCCAAGCAGTCCCAATCTTTCAATCCATGAGTCTCCACCATCTCCTCCATGGATCTCCTGAAATTCAGATACGGCTCTTCGGACTCCATTGCCAGCACCATGCTCTATTTAAATCCAAACCCACCGGCCTTCGCTTCCTCTAAGATTGAATCTTGTGTCGCCAGGCTCGAAAAACAGCCTCTCGGAGTGAACTCCACGAATGATCATCTCCAATGAGTCACCTCCAGAATCCCCAGAATGGGGGGAGAATCTTGCAGACTCTGATGAGTTTGTAAACCAAGACTCCAGTGGTTCGACCCCATCGGCAAGGTCAAAGAAAACCGAGTTAACGGTCGTGAAGATGTCGTCCCCGGCTCGAAAAGAAAGGGTCTTGGGCTGCTGCTTGCATGAAGGCCATTGCCATGGATGCCTTGCTTCTTTGTTCCTGAAGAGAAAAGGGAGCTTCATTTTCTTACCCATTTGGAGCTGAATTAAAAACTTGTGTTGAGAACTAGGGTTTTAAATGGTGTCTTTGGATGTGTGGCTGGTGAGTGTGTGCTGTCTCCTTTGGGATGGTATTAGTGGTGGTCAGAAGGAATAGCGGGAGAGGGGGGGATATAAAGGAGAGGTGAGAGGAAGTAGAGGAAGATGGAAACGAAATGGGGGCTGATACCACCAAACCTATCATGAGTGTACGCCAACCATATCGGGTTCGGCGGTGGATGGGCTCGCATCGCGGGTTCGAATTTTTTCTCACGTTTGTTTAACGCTTGCATATCATATTTGGGATATTGGGCAAGTGTGTGAGCGTTACTTAACTTCTCAATTTAATATATTTGGGTATTCGGTGAGTGTGTGCGTTATATAAGCATACATTTAATTTCTCAATTTAATATTAAAAAAAGTAATTATGATTTGAAGAATTTATTGTTATTTAATAACCCTTCACTACAGATGTACAAAATAGTTGTTCTTAAAAAGAATTCTAGACGTTGGTACTGTATAAATTTTATACATTGTATTAATAATGACTAGCTATAAATTTCATAGTTGTTACAAAACTTAGTTAAGCTTTGCTCAATATTTTTAAACGGAGAGTCATGAGAATAATGTGACAATAATATTTTTATAATTAAAAGTTATCGTAATGAATATTTGATTTTAAAGTAAAAATGTCACATTCAATTACACCATTGTGTATATAAATTCTGTTCACACTTTGACTAATCCTCAGTTTGATTAAAAACATGCCATTCACGTCAAGACCAAGGTACTCATAGGATCTGTATTGACAATAAATAAATATATTGCAACCAACTCTTGAGCTAACCTAGTAATTGGTTAGCTGTGCTACTCTCTATTAGTGGTAATTAAGTGTAACTTCAAAGCAAAGCTTAGATGAAGACATTATACTTTGATTGGTGATCAAGTAGAAATCATGAAGATTGACTATACAAATATTAATATGGCAAGAGAGCGCTCATTGACGCGAAGGGCAATGGTCTTGAATCTTCAGGCAAACCTGGCTACAGGGTAACAAAGTCTAGGCCTCCTACACGCAACCTCAGCCTTGGCAAGGCTATGCTCTACCATTAAGCTATTTCCGCCAGCTACGGTAGTGGCGAAGCACTACTGAGTGTGTGAGTGCTGGGCGTAGAGTGTCTGTAGGTGACTTTTTAAATCCGCCGTCAAATCTCAAGGCTCAACCTTGGACAAGCGGTGGTAACAATCAAGCTCGAGTATAGTAGGAGCGGAGGAAATTTCCGATGAAGCAGTAAAAAGCTCTTCCTTATGGAATGGGCTCCTCCTTAGAATTAAAGAGGTCTAGAGTCTCGGATGAATCCTCTTGAAACGGGGTCGATAGGTTTTTAGCCTGCCATTTTTAAATTGTTATTTTTTATCATGAGATCGTTAGCTTGGCGTCTCATGGGTGGCATGGTTTGATCAGGTTTATACCGTATTGGCCATGCTTTGGTTATTATAGTAATTGGAAAGGATCCAATTGGTATGCTATGAATTTTACGTGGAAAAGGCAAGAAATATCTGTGAGAAAATATTCAGCAAAAGCATAAAGAGGTATAAATTCCTGTGAATTAATTCGGGAGGAACAGTTGAGACACATACACCTGTCCTTGGAAATATATTTAAGAGGTGAGATTGGGACCTCTCTCTCTCTCTCTCTCTCTCCATTTGGCGTTGTGTCAATTCAATTTCCTATTATAAGACTCTGAGCCATGTGTCACGGGACGACTCTAGATGATCAAATATGTTTATTACCGTCTAGAGAAGTTCATGTGTGGCACTTGCTGTGCCCCTAAAGAAAGCTCGCTAAGCAACAAACTTTTATAACGCCCTCACAATTCGTAATGATTGGCATAGAAACTAAGACAAATAACACTGGAAAATGAATATTCTCATTGATTGAAAGATAACATTTATAACATTTACAATGCTTGAAAGCTTTATAATTCACCGAATAGGAGGTGGTCAATACATGTACCTCTCTGATATAGCATTCTGAACCATTACAAAATTAGCACGAGAAAACATCAACATGGCCGAGGAGTCATAATGCCTCGACAGAAAATTCAAACGAAATCCAAAAATTACAATCTTTGAGAATGAAAAACTACTTGTCCTAAGCTATATATACAAAAAAAAAAAAAAAAAAAAACCTAACCTGAAACGCCTTTCAGATCACTGAGAAACGTCACACCAAAGATTGGGCAGACTGGTTGAGCATGGGTGCTGGCCGCACGGGCATTGGGACACATGGGGCCGCAGGCTAGCGCGCATGGGCGTGCTAGTTGGGCACATGGGCGCACTGGGTGCTGGGGCGGTGCTGGGGCGCGTGCCGCAAGATGGGCGCATGGGCGTAGGGCAGGCACGTTGGAAAGTTGGGCGCTGGGGCACAGGGTCGGTTGGCATGCTGGGCACTTTTGGGCTTAACTTGGGCGTTAGTTTGGCCCCTTTTAACAAGGACATTTAAGCACCTAATTGGGGCACCATAGGGCGCTGAAAAGCAGCCCATGACACCATGTCACCGATCACAATCCCTTTCTATCTTATTTTCCTTTCACGAATGTGGGCTTCTAATGAGATGGCATAAACTACACTACTCTTAGGTAAATGGTAACTTGTGCCAACTGTGAGGCGTGGTTTGGATGGTCCGACTATGGTTTTGCTCCTAGTTACTAGTTCGACTCTTCTTCAGACTATCTCCAGGGACAAAGTTTGTGTAATTACTTGGTTAGTAAGGAACAGATGATTAAATAGACTTTGACTTTAATTGAGGTGCAAGTAAGTTGGCTCGAATACTCGCTTAGCAAAAAATATATATATATCTTAAGACCACATGTTATCAAGACCCATTTCAAACTAAGCACTTTTGAGCAATGGTGGCTTGGTTCTCTACATTTTCGCTCCATTACTACTAGTTCTACTAGTCTGAGAGTGGTTGCGGGATGTGTTAGATGACTTTTAATTACAAAATTTTTATTTTTTTATTTTGGTAACTATGTTAGATACAAGTTATTTATGTCTGGAGTATAATAATAAATGTGCCCTTAGAACATATAACCAAGCCACCATTGCCTAAAGGTGCCTAGTCTAAAATGTCTATTTTTGCCTAGTAAATGGAAAGCTAGAACCCGAGTAGTTTCTAATAGAATCATGCCCTATAGATTGCCAATATAACAAAAGGTAACCATCAAGAAATTTTTTTTTTTTCTATAAGACAGGGTATTTTCAGTTTCAGCTTATATTTGTTAGGAAAATTTTTTATGTGAATTAATAAAATAGTGCTCCATTAAATTCTTTAATAAATCATTTAATAGTAATTTTTGCACTAAATCCAATAGAAAACACCTAGAAAAGCCAAGGTTATCCTAGGGCCAACCTTTTAGTTTTACTTTAGCCTGACCTAAGTTTGCACTTGTAAAGCTATACAAGTGGTCACTTGCGTACTTTAGCCTGACTAGCATTAGCTGTGGTTTTGTCATCGGTTGGTGTTGTTGGTGCTAGACACATCAATCGACAATCATTCATTAACTTTTAGCATTATTTCTGATATGTCTAGCATTAATAGGTGAATGTACAACAGTTGCGACTGCTTCTAAAGGCCTTTGCATTACAATTACTATAACTTGTAATTACTATAAATACGTATATATACACACACATACATACTTTTACGCCATGCATTGCTGGCATGGTTTCAACTACATGTCAGTTGATTGAACGGTTGTGATGAGCTCATCAAGTTGAAAATAGGATATCTTTTGGGTGAGACGTGTACCTTACAAATAAATCATTGCTAACTCTTCATTTGTAACTTACAGTGTAATGTATATAGTCCCATAAGTCCATTTTTTGTAGTACAAAATCTATTTTGCATTGTGAGAATGACAGGACAACCTCGAATAGGTAATAATATAATGCCAATTCACAGTGCGGCCTTAATGATGTTATATTACAAGGTAAATAATCATTTAGTCCCTTAACTTTCTCTTCATTTTTAATGTCATTTTTAAACTTTAATTTCTTCTATTTAACTCATTCAACTACTTAAAAGAAGTCAATGTGGTCTAACTTTTCAAAATAAGTAAGGAAATTAAATATTAAATATATTTTGGCCTTCTAAACTATAACTTAATATTACTTTATCTCTAATTAACTAAAATAGTTACATTTTCACTATCATAAAAATTTCTTTGATCAAAGTTTTATACTTAATCTCTAAAACAAAGAGAAGAAAATAACTTCATGGTTATAAATGTTATAAATTATCTAAAAAAATGACTAAGAAAATTACTAGAATAAAATCTTACTTTTGTGAACTACTAACTATTAGTCTTGATAATATCAAAGAGATTTTTAAAATTACGTATTTGTTAACCGGGGACCAAAAAAAAATTATATTGTACCTGATTAGAAATGTTCAATTTATTATTTTTTTTTTGTCAATAACATTAATATGAACTTAAATTCTCATAATTTAAGGATAGAATGTAAGGAATTTTAATTTAGCAGGTAAAGTTAAACTAAATCATAATTAAGAGACTCAAAGTGTAATTAATTTTTAATTTTTTTCTAATTTATTTTAAAATAAGAAACCGCATTGGCTTCCTTTTAGAAGTTGGAGGTCCAAAATAAAAAACATTAAAATTCAGGAATGACATTAAAATATGAGATAAAGTTAGAAAGATAAAACAATTACAAACAAAACCACATTGGCAAGTCTTTGCAAATATTTGATGAATCACAAAACTTGGACTGAGATGGGGTATATAGGGTGCGTTTTTCACTTGTGGACATATAGAAGGTGCCCACTTCATATTATTCAAATGATGGAGCTTATAAGTTGACAGCATAATTAATTACGCGCTTATACCTATACGGACTCAGATAATATAAACATTGCACTGGATTTTCAAAGTACAGGTTAGAATGCTAAATTTGGTTTCTTATTTCTTGCAATGGCAGAAAAAGTGGAATTTTATTTTTCATTTGATTAATTTTGACAGAGAGATGATAAACGTATTTGGCCAAGTAAAAGGGACAAAAATGATACTGCTTATCATTTGTCTTGACTAGTGGATGAAAATTCTGTTCTTACGAAATTTTGAAATGAAAAACTCAATCACAATGATGCGGTGCTTACATTTTGACGAATGTTAAATGCAATTGCGGGTATCTAACACCTGCCAGCTGATGTGCTCGACATCAACTGAAACCCACCAGCTATTGGTAGGCCCCAACCGATGTGAAGCACATCAACTGATGGGTGTTGGGCATCCGTGAATGTCCCTAGCATCCCTGTTACATGTTTGTAATTAAATCATATCTTGATGAGAACTTTGTTTAAAAGTGATGTGTATCAATTCAGAGAAGCTTCAATGAATGGCAGCTTAATCACAACATTAGGTCATAATTTATGTACCAAGTCCATTTATTCAAGAGATTGTGAAGCATACCCACCATTCTTATTATGAGGATATTGCATTAGATGAGAAAAGAAAATTGAACTTTAAACAAATGCATTAAAATTCATTGCAGACGTACTCCATACAGACATTTGACAAAAAAAAAAAAAAAAATGCGTCCGTGAGGGGAATTTGAATTGTAATCATCCTAGATGAAATGTGACTATTTAATTGTGATCTTCGTAGTAACAACAACGGCACGGTTTCGGGACAAGGACATCCTAATGGTAAAACCTGAACCCCAATAAGGTGAATTGGTGGAGGGGTTATATGTTCATGGCAAATAAGTACATACTTAATCCATGAGAACAAGAGAAGAAATAATTGGAAAATCTCAAACCCTAGTCTCACCTAAGTTAAAAATTCTCAGCATGAACCTAAAGCTATTTTCTTTGGAAGGTAATAGGCTAAGTTTGCTATCTTCAATTTCTGAGCAATGCCCAAAGTAAAATTTTATGAAGTTTGGAGGGTCAATACACTATTTTTTTTAATCATAAATAGTTAAACAAAATTATATGATTTAAACAAAATTTCAAAAACTTAGGGAGCCGCCCCTTAGCCCTGAATGTGATAATAACATTATTGCAAGTATGAATTAACCATAATATGTGCTTTTTGTTTTCCAATACTGATTGAATGTTAATAGGCCACATAATTTTGTATGAAATTTAAGTATACCAATTATCTTTATATATCATTACTCCCTTCCAACATGCTGTGTTTGGTTGGGCTTAAAAAATATAAAAGAACATAGTACACAAACGGCATTTCTGTACCAAAATTTCATTCAAAATAATGTGACAATGGCCTTTTTGAAATTATGAACTGCATAGTAGTTTGAAATGAGAGGACAAGCCTCATAATTTTGTTTACAAATTTTGTACGAAACCTCTGTTGGTGTAGTATCGGTAAAAAATGAATAGACATTTCTTGACAAATCTAGCTATTTGTTTGGTTAACCTAAAAAAAATGAACAAGCGTAAATAATTTCATTTTTTTCTTCTATCCTCCAATAATTCTGAGATCCAAAAATAGCCTTAAACTTCTACAAAGTGAGGTCAGAAGCTCATATCTTTACTGATCTATTCATTTATTTTATGCTTGTTTCTAATTTTTGTTGGGGAAAACAAGCTCTTCTTATCTTGAATGAGGTTGCTAAGCAGCTTAAGTAGGTAAAGGGGAGATGAGTACCAAAAAAATTCAATTGCAGCTTCAAGAAAATGGAACGTATTAAAGATGTGCCTTTTGATTTTCAACTTGTCCATTAGAAAACCATTATCACCAAAGTTATTCTGCATTGGAACCCACTGAAGGCGAAGATCTTGAAATTGAAGCTTACTAAATTCATTAACTAGTCAAAAACAAGTCTATATAATTATATATAGTCAATACGCACACTTTCTGTTTCTAGGTTAGGTTAATGGGTTTGGGTTAATGGGTTTGGGCCCCAAACCCATTAACCTATCCTAGACACCGGCTCTTGGTTGATGTTGAGGTGTGAAGTGGCATAGTGGGCCCCTAGTGGGAGGCTCGCGTGACGGGCTATTAGCTCAGTGATAGCGCACGACCGTGATAATTGTGTCATTGTTCCTGGGCTGTAAGAGCTTTTAGCCACATAAATAGTTCAATGTGCTCTTCAATGCCTAACCTAGAGATTGTTGGTGTTTGTTTAATTCTAAGCATTAGGTCTAGGGGTTTTCTAAAAGATCACAAATCCCTGAATCTTAGATGCAAGGAAAGATTATAGTGATGGAAGTGGCGGAATTTATATACTGACTCGTGAGAGTCTTCGAGTGTTCAGGCATTGAATCAATATTAGATTAGATAGATAATCGGCTTTTTTTGGGCCATGTGGCATAGGCATGGACGGCATAAATTCGGACCTTTACTGTCTGGTACAACACGGCACGACATGAGCCAAGCGGTACATGAGCACAACACAAGCATTAGCACAACAAGGCATAGGCATAGGCACAACACAGGCCCAACTATTAGCTCTTAAAAAAAGTCCCCAAAATAATCAAAATTGTGTGAAATGAGCAAGGCAGTGTTGGACACGATACAGACATGACCATTTAAAGCTCGGCCCCAAGCATGAGCATGGACAATCTAGGCCTAACACTTGTGGGCATGGCATGGAATCTATAATATATATTATAGCAATAGGTTAGGAGATTTTTCAACCTAAAAGTTTTAACCTCTTTTTCTTTCAATTTTGATTTTTTAAAAACATAAAATACATGTGTCATATTATTATTAGTTTCTCTTAATTTATTTATTTGAGGTTTCATAAATGCTATTCATTGATAGTTATGGTAACATTTTCGAATTTTTTTAATTATAATATTCCTAAAGAAATCTTCCATAATCATAAATAAGATTTTAAATTTCTAAAATAAAAAGAACATATATCGTTAAATTATTAGCACTTTGTTATATACAAAATACATGTGTCAAAATATCATTAGTTCTTTTTAATTTTTTTCTTATTTCTTCTTAATTTTATAAATTCTATCTACTAATGGTAATGGTAACATTTTAAAATTCTTTAATTATAATGTCTCTAAAAGAAACCTTTCTTGATCATAAATTATACTTAAAATTTTTAAATAGAAAGAGTATATGTCATTAAATTATTAGTACTTTGTATTGGTTCTTTCTAAGTTTTTATTAATTTTTCTAAATTTTGTAAATTCAATCCATCTATCTATATCAATACTATATATATATATATTATAGCAATATGTTGTCATTCAATTCTGAATCTAATTTTGACATATTTTATTTTTTTATAATATTAAAATAATTTTAAGCTAACTTTAAGTCTCTCACTAATTGAATGATATATATAGTATAGATGGATCTATAATTAATAAAGTCTATCAATTAATATCATTGTTTCCTAACATCTATATCAAAATTCAAACTATTATGTGTTTTCTAAACTCACTCCCTTAAAATTTTTAAAAAAATATGCACCCATTGTTATACAATTATAGTATATTACAGTAGTTGGTTGTTTGGTCTTTCAATTGAAAAGCCTAACTCATCCTTTTAGAGTTATAAAATTTTAAAAAAAAAATTTGAAATAAGTATGTTAGTTAATCAATGGTTTTTTTATATAAATCTTTGTTACAGTTTTTATATAGACTCTAATTAAATATAGTATGTGTAACACCTAGATTACTCTTTTATATAATATTTAATATTCTAAGTCAAACATTTAATTAAACCTTATTCATTTATGATTGGGTCTAAAGGAATAAATCAATTAATAGTTTTTTAGAAAAAATCTAAATTCAACCAATTCAAATATTTCTATTAATATCCTTTTGCAAAAATTAAGTTAATCACTTTAGTGTTTTTCTATAACAAATGATTTTTTTCTTTTTGCAGTACATTAATTAAAAGTGACAAGTATTATTCATTTTGAACGAGAAAAACTTATTCTTTTAAGTTTGTGGCCTAATATTATGCCTTTATACTATGTTTGGTACAAGGAAATGGAATAGAATAGAATGAAAATTCCTACTTTTATTCTCATTTTCTTATTTGATACCACTATTTAAAGGTGAAATGACTATTCCCATAGAATGATCATTCCCACATTTTGTTAGAATGATCATTCTCTATTTCAAAAGTAGGAATGGTCATTCCATTCCCACATGAAACAATATAAAACAAAATTTAATAAGATTTTTGTTGTCAAATTTCTTTCAAAAAATATATAACATATTTGGTAATTATTTTTTAATTTTAAAATTTTTTAAAAATTTAAAAAAAATTTAAAAAATTAAAAATTCATAAAAATATTTAATAATTAAACCACCGCCGCCGCTACCACCACCACCATTACAAATGCTTAATAGTTGTATACAGAATAGGAAATTTTTTTATAACTCACCAAGACAGCCTCTCTTCACGTACCAAAAATCCTTGAAAATGCAATCAAAATAGCTCCTATGCCTTGAAAAGACGAACAAAACTATCACAAACCTGTCTTTTTATAATGTTCAATAATAAGTTGGGCAATTCGTGGATAAACCTTTCAAGACTAGTTCCTTGTTGGAAAGTAATCGCAAAAAGTATATATCTTTTCGTAAATGAGAAACTCATTGAAAATGATGTTACAATATATAGGAGTTTGACAATATATTCAAATGATGTCCAATGCGTCTAAATTTGAGTATAAACAGAAAAATCATAAATGCTAAATGTCAATACTATTCGTTGAATTAAAGATCTTCTAAATCAATAAGTATTGTAAAACAAGCAGAGTAGCCCAATGGTCGGGCGCTTCTCCTATGCTCATCATTTAGGGTTTGAGCTCTAATTCCCCTGGGTTCAGCCTCCAATGATTCAAAAGAAAAGATCAGCTAAATAATATCGACTAATCCTAGAAAACATCAGAAAAAACCAACTATGTAACTATCGAGCAGGGGTATCGTAACTACTATCACAAGGATTCCATACCAGAATGCAAGAGCAAAGTGAAACAAGGCTATATAATTTCATAATGTGAAAATTATCTAAATCAAATTACAATTTACAATATGATAATTCCAAGCAAAACCCCAGTACAGAATAATATTTAATCACTTCATGAAAGGCATAGGAGAATGGATATGACAAGAAATGAAAAAGAAAATGATAATCTGGCAATAGATAAGGAATGTACTTTAAAAAGTTCACTACACAAACTCAAAAGCACAATTTTCAAAAGTTCATTACACAATACCCAAAAGCACAATTCACAAAAGTTCATTAGACAAAACCCAAAAGCACAACTACGAGCATTTGAACAAGTTAGTTCTTCCTAGCTCTCTTGATTGGGTTGAAGTGTGAGACGTCAAGCAAATCATCCCCCTTGCAGTTTGGGCATTTAGGGGCTCTTTTAGATACCATGATGTACATATGGCAATAAATACAACCCATACAAACTAATGATGGTACGTCCTGGGTGTCGACTCCGGACAGAGTGCCATCAGAATTTCGCACCATGAACATGTGCGAATGCCAAGATAGCAATGATGAAGGCATTGATTCATTGGCTTTTGTGCTTCCTCCTGACGATGATAGTTTAAAAATGGAGCCTAGATTTGAATTTTCCCCATTTGAACTCATATCCACTCCAAAAATGCATATCTTTTTGGCATCCTTCACACAAGATTTTGTTTTTGAATGTTCCCCATTTGAACTCATATCCACTCCCAAAATGCATATCTTTTTGGTATCCTTTACACAAGGTTTTGTTTTAATCTACAAGAGATACACAAACATCAACGATACCTATACAAAGCTCACAATTTTGTAGCCAAGTAGTAGAAAAATAACTGTAATATCAAGTAGATTGCTTGCTAAGGAAATAACTAAAATATGGGCAGAGGATTATGCAACATTATTTCTCTCTCTTTTCTTTTCTTTTTTTTTGTTGGTTTGTAACCAACCAAAAGACATAAATGAATATGCAAGGGTTATTCAATTATCCAACTTCACACTACAAAACCAGGATGGAATAGCTTGCAAGATTAGTGAAACAAATAATGCAAACCATCTCAAATAGTAAGGTTACACTAGAGGTAAAAATGAACAAAGCTACTCATTAACAGCTCGGTCTTGACTCATAAGAAAGTTTTTCCAAACTTATTCAATTGCTTAATGAGATCAAGCCCGGATTAAGTCTCGAACTTTTTTCATTTATAAAAGTTTATTTCCTAGTTGTTTTGTGCGTAAGGCTATCTAATCAATTTAAGTTTTGATCCATTTGCGTCAACTTCCATTCCTCTTAAGAGAACTACTATAGAACTCATACGACCTAACAAGGCTAACATGTATATTTTCGTTGCCTACATGTTTTAATTTTTCTAGATTGTTCTTTCACATTTAGCTTTGTAGGCCACTAGATTGGGCCTTTAACAAAACCTACTTATTAGGGTTATAAACTGGACCAAGCTATTTGAGTTCGATTTGTGTACAGCTCATTAAAAGCTTTTTGAGATTTGCTTGTTATATAAACTTGAACAAATTTTGAAACTCATTAATTTTCCTAATTCTGCTGGAACTCAACTCGATAAGTTTTTATGCACTAAAACAACCAAGTTACTCGAGGCTTGAAAGTTGAACAAGTCAAGTAGGAATACATTTTGAAACTTGTTAAGTTTTCAAACCGAACTTGAACAACCCACTACTTAGCTCATATATAGCCCTCCTACTTACACTCGGATTTTGCCATAATCTACCTTACTTACTCATCGCTAGAGATTCATAAATTTAACTACTTCTAGTAGGAAGTGCTCGAGTGATTGCTTTGTTTTGTACTTTTATCTAAGACACAGAACAATATAGTAACTTTGAATGTGTCATGCTTAGTTTTTTTCTTCTTTTTTTATTCTCAAAATCGGTCCAAAGCCTCGAGAAAAGATTTGGGTTGACAGCCAACATAAAATTTGTAGTCACACCTTTTTGAACTTAGATTCGAAAAACTCCTCCATTGGTGCATTCCCTACTTGCAATAAGCAGCATTAAAGTGGCAAGCATCAGCTAGAGCATCCTGCCCAAGAGATCCAAGCAGGGTTTAACTCTAAAATGTGGACTTTGCTGTATATGAAAATTGGTAGAGTTCATGTAAAAAGAGAATTTTTCCAACTGTGGATATGATGAATTGAACACAGATAACATTAACAATACTAAAGTGCTAAAAAATATAGACCGACCTAGTCTAACATGGCCCCTACATTTGATAAAAACTGCTATTATCCTATACCCAATAAATATAAATCTCATGCTGTCAAACATAGAAGAGGTGGCCCCCATGACTACCTTATATCTGCTTTTGGTTTTGTGGTGAGGGTTCTTCCACACCGAATGTAAGGACTATCAGAAGCATTTCTAAAGTTCTCTCGTTCTGCTGGACTTTACATCTATGCCTAGGTTTTTGAAGCTTTTCTATGCCTAAAGGCTTACAGAGGCTTAGTTTTTTAACTTTCGCTTTAGTCCCTTGTCTATGTTTTCTATGTACCTGGTCTTTGCTGCTTTAGGCATTCTGTTGATAGACTTGTCCATCTGTGAACTTATTGTAATACTTCTTCATTATTAATACACACTAATGTATCAAGAAATAATTATTTTATGACTTATCTTTTGTTCATATTTTGTGAAGCCCAAATAGATACTAACTTTATTATCTATCGATTAATCTAGTATTTTATCTCAATATATATAATATATCATCCCTAAAACTCAGAGAAATACGATAGTTTATATTCATTGGTTTAAATTGTTAATGTCCCCCCTCCTCCCAAAGATGGAATCCTGGCTTCGTTCTTGCTCAGCAATAAAAGATCATCTAACAATTAGGTTTATTTGACAACAATGTGCATTATTAACTCATACCACCTGGTAGAAAACTTATTTTCGGAACATAGATTGAAGAAGACTAGTCACCAACACTCATTTATGCTTCAGAAATATATGTGCCGTAAGCTGCTACACTGCCTCCTATTGGTGGTTCTGAGTTTGGTAATTAGAGCTCAATTTTTAAGTTACATTCTAATTAGGTATTTATATGAGTCATAGCACAGAGAGAGATCAAAAAAGCAAGTATTTTTGGGTCTGGAAGTTCTGAGATGGGTTCACGCAAAGTATAAGCTAATGTGTCTATGAGTCTTATGAGCAAGAAGTTCGAGAAATGATGACCCCACTCAGTGGCCTCTCCATTTCATCAACTAGAGGAAATAGTTCACCAATGGAGTGATCAAGTTCTCACAACTCAAATGTTCTCCCTATGTTTTGCAACTTCAATTCTATCGTTCTTAATTCTATATGTGAGAAACAAAATGAATAGATGAACTTCCAAAAAGAGAGGATCAACTTAGGCAATGTTGATCGGTGAAGATGCAATTAGTATGGTATGCTCAACTGCCGAAGATGCAGGAGGCATTTGTGGTCGGAGATGAAGGAGTGGCTGACAGTGAAGGAGAAACAGAAGAGGGAGAACACCCTCTGTATCGTTTTTGTGGAATATGAGTAGAATTTACCATATTATGTGCCTTTTAATTGAGTCACATGCAAGTTTTCCTTCCAATTTCCAGACCTCTATTGCCAATTGAACCAATCGAAATCAATTGCAATAACTACACTTACCCATGCACTTTACACACAGCCACTTTAGTCCCTTTTTTTTTTATTATAACTGTCAACTCCTACACTTATGGTCAAGTTGCAGTGTGGACCTTCTATCAGTCACCATTTGTTCAGCTGATAGAAAATACGTATGTCAGACTAAAGAGAGATTCGGTGTAAAGTACAAGACTGCCAACTGTAATAATCTTGATTTTTATTTGTGATTATTTTAAGGGTGAAAAGGAACTGACAACTCATATAAGTGTCACTCAAGCATTTTCCATCAACTAAACAAACAGAAGTCGATGGAAAGTCCACATTGCAATTTAATTGCTGGTGTAGGGGTTCATTGTTAAAATTAAAAAGAAAAAAGGGACTAAAATGAAATTTTGGTTAAAGAGTACGAGTAACCCAAAGATGAATTTATTGCAATTGAAACTATAGGGGACCAAACTGGCACAAAAGAAAAGTTATAGAAACTACCGACATAATTAACCCTTAAAAATTATTAAAACAAAAACTAAAACAAGAAGAAAAAAAAGCCAATAAATAGTACCACTATTCATAGGGAACAATAGACCCTTTCAACTCTTGATTTTACCAATTAATATGCATGTGCGCATTGAGCGGGCAAGTACTTAATCAATCTTAAATGTGCTTGAATTAATTACTAAAATTGAAACAAAAATTTTTTTTTAAGAGATGATTTTAGCTTTAGTCGCTCTCCATACTTCAGAAAGCTTGCTAGTATGAAGAAAAAAATACATAAAAATGAATCCTTTAAGAGAGACATATAAACTTCAATCATAAGTTTTTCCCACCGTACAAGTTCCTTTCAAGTTTTAACAAGCTAGGAAAGACACCTATATCTCCTCTTTTGATGGAAACACCTATGATAAATCATATTTCTAGTATTCTTACACAATCATTGTAAAAGTAGAGAGTAGAGTAGTATTACCATATAAGAAGTTGCTTTGTTTGTATTATTTTTATTAAATACATTTGAGTATTATTTTGTTCAAAAAATTAAGTTTTAGGAAATTATATTTCAAACCTCCCTAAGAAAAGGTTCCTATCTCTACTCCAAGTATCCCTTATTTTGGAAAGGAAGATATTCAACACATAAATACATTCATATGTATAATTACAAAAGAAATAACTTTTCTGTAATTATATTTCCAGCTTCCCAAAGAAAGTTTGTAGCTCTACTCCAAGTAACCCTTATTTTGGAAAGGAAGATGATCAGCACATAAGAGACGATATAAAAGTTCAGACAGAATCTATAAATATGAAGCATGACACTTTTACCTTGTCACCAAAACCGACCTTAATGCCTGAGGGATGACCGAAAAAACCATTTAATTCAGATGGAGGAAGATTAAGATCGAGAGTAGTGGCGAACCGGCTTAAAAAGGCATTCAGTTCAGCTGGAGGAAGATTGAGATCGAGAGTAGAGGTGAGCTTTCCACCAGAATCACCACTAAGATTGTCTCCCATTAGAGCTTCTGCAAAATATTCTTGGATCTCTTGACGATTTTGCAGGATTGAGGCCATTTCTAAAGAAAAAAATTTGGAAGAAATGGTGAATAATGGCTTTTCCGACATCCCATGGATTTATAGGGAAACCGGATTTAAAAAGAGTAGAGACCACAGTTTTAGCTTCTGCCAACTGTTCAGACATATTCAAATGCAATTATAGGGATTAAAAAAGATTACAGAAATATCTATAAAGGACGATTGATACTATTTCCCAAATTTGAAACAAAGATAATTAATTAGAATTTTTATAATTATGAAAAAGATATAAATCAACATGCAGTTGAAAATTTGAAATAGGTATCTTTGAAGACCATTCACTGCAATCCAAAAATTAAAAAATAACCTGACGTATGTGTTAACTTGTTTTGGGATGAGGAAGGAATTAAAGTAGAAGAAAAAACATTTGAAGGAGATTGAATCAATTGTAAAGTTCATCAACACGTGTCTATTGAACTCTGACCATTCATTAAATGCGAACAACCCATCTTGACAAGTTGAGAATAGAAATCGTAGTAACCGTCGTAATTATGAAAGCAAACAAAGAACAATGAGTCTATCTGTCCGTTTGGTTTGACACAAATATTTACAGCAGTAAAGTTCCTCGACAAGTGTCTATTGAACTTGACCATTCATTGAATGCGAACAACCCATCTTGAGACGTTCAGAATGAAATTGTAGTAACCATCATAATAAAGAAAACAACAACAAAACAATGAGTCTATTTATTGCTTTGTTTGGCTTGACGTAAACAATTTACTTTGTAAAATGTTTTCATAGCAAAATCTTTTACAGGTAAAAGGATTGTTATCCTTCCATTTTTCAGCGTTTGAAAGACACATTTGCAAATAGATGGGCACGAAAAACAAGATGTGAAGAACAAAATAGAACATGTTAGAGGACTGTTTAGATGGCATATGCAACTAGTTGCAGACACTAGAATGATATAGGAGGTTGCGGTCAAATTTCCACTATGGATACTGAAGAAATCAACAGGTCCAACATTTGTGTACATATGCATACATACACCCAAAGAGAGGACAAAATATAGTCTCCATAAGGGTCGCCAACATCGGAGAAGATGGCCAAGAGATTATGGTTGAGATGATGGGCCTCAGCCTCCCTATTTGTTTCTCAAAATCAATGAACCCCAGTGGGTTATTGACGATCTCAACTGATGGAAAATGACTTATGGACTTAAATTCCACAATTTCCAGCCTCCAGTGAAAAACAATTTACAAGAAAAATGTTTCAATTTTTTTCCGTTGCAACAAACACAGGAAAATATTTTTCAAAAATTTATTTTACCGCTAGAAAACAGGCGCTGCACTGAGTGAGTTACCCTGACATGGGTGACATCCATGAGATTCTCATGGTATGTCATATGATGCAGAACCAATTGCAATGAGTGAGTGCAGAGTTACCACGTATAGGACTCATAGAGATGAAATATTGTCTAAATTCCAGATCATGTTGGTTTTCACTATATTGGGGTTTTCTTGTGTGAAAAACCTCATGCCTAAAGATGCTTGGTCAAGAAACTACGTAAATTGATTAGTTTTAGGAATTTAACTCAAGAACACAATGGCTTCCGTGATGCCACTATTCACATGTTGAATAAGAACCACCATTGTCATTACATAATCACATCATGGAAGCCATTGTGTATTTGTCTAAATTGAACTCACATCTTCTTATACCAAGGAAACAACTGCAAAATAATATCATCATTCTACAAAACAGACATGACCCCGCTACGAAACCAAGAACTATACTACCTATTAACCCTGCACTCAAAACAATCTAAGGTCATCTTAGAGTAATACCTCTCAATCACCTGGAGGATTTCTTCACCGTCTTGGTGTGCACACGACCCATATCTGCAGCTCCTGAATAACAAACTCTACAAAAAGGGGAAAGAAAAAATTGATAACAGCAGGTCAAAAAAGATTAACTAAAAGGACATAATGCTCCATTTGGCTATTGGGAAGATACAGAAAAAATTAATGAAAATAAAACTGCAACCATCAAGAATTGTTATGTGGAACCTATTAAAACGAACACCTAGCAAACTGAGCATCAATACATCTACTTGTGATAGTAAAGCTTGTATATAGTATTTAAAGAAAAGAAAACAAAACATACACTGTTTAAGCAGAATGCTACCATCAGTTTTCACAGAAAAAAGGTGTGTGTCTGTATATAATCATAGATTTACATATATGCATCTCTATAAATCATAAACCCCATGTTTTCATAGGGAAATAAGAGAAAGCTTTGACTCATAGAACATTTTACCCCGTAATCCACCAAAAAAAAAAAAAAACAACAAAATCTGCATAATGGTGATGCCCTGTCATTTTGCTGACAGGGTATCACCAATAATAAAATCACAACATATTCATGCACTGTCACCTAGACACATCAGATAAATCTGAAACATGAATATTAGGGGGAGATAACAGACGCTGTTAAAATTTGAATCAAGCTAAAAATTCAAAACCCTTGGATCAGCCGCCTCTTGGCCCTCTTTACCTCTCCCAAATGTCTCTTCTAAGAAGCAAGACACTTCTAAGACAGTGTTGTGTCTAAGTTGGACATTCATCCAAATGTGTCCTATTAGTTTTTAATATTTTTGGAACCTAACTAGCTTCAGACTATTGAGAACCACATGACTCCATCGTTTAAGTACACATAAAACAAATTGCAAGTTTGAAGAAAATAACTTGAGATCTTTGAAAGATAAAAATAATGTGAATTTCTTCCTAATTTGACGTTAAAGGTATGGAATACATAGTTTTAAATTTCAACCAGTGTTATCTTGTAATTTTTTATTTTCTTTTAATATAATATTCATATAAGTCACATATAAAAATATATAAAATATATATTCTAGCCATGTCGTGTCCTGCATTTTTTAAAATTTTATTGTCAGTATGTCCATGTCATGTTGTTCATGTCCATGCTTCTTAGTGTCTCTGTTACAATGGATTAGTCATCTCCAATGTTTTAAAAAGCGGCCGAAACTGTTATGGAATGGTTTCGGTCAGTCCTAAACCTGCTACACCCCGCTACAGCAGGAGAATAAATTTCATGTGTATCAGCCATTACAGCAGCGTAACGCCCATAACGGGCCGTTACACTACCATTACGGCCAGGCGACCGCTACTACTTTACAACCACGTGAATCTTTGGGTCTCTAACTGCTCACTTCCTCTCTTGATTCTTGGGTTGGGTCTCCGTTCCTCTCAAAGAATTTCATACAAAATACATGTATCTAAGTATGTTATATATGGTTCTCTCTAGGGTCTCTCATGTGGCTGCCACAGTGCCACCAGTCACTGATTTTTTTTAAGTTTTTAATAAATTCATTATGTGCTAATATCTAATGGCAATGTCTGTGCATGTACTATCTAATAATGTGATATGTCATATCAAATCTTACCAACTATTAACTATGTGACCCATTCAGATTTGTTAGCTTATGTTTTAAAATTTATCCTTTGACAGACCATTAGAATAATAAAATACTTAAGTTATGAGTTATATCATATTAGATTGATAGGTTGTAAAAAAATAACAAATTTTTTTATTTTATTAAGAAATATTATTGGAGGAATTTTTTATTTTTTGTATTATTAATTTTTATTTGGTTAAATTCAAAAATTCAAATATTAGAAGCATAAAATCGTTATAACTGATAAATCGTATTATTAATTGTTGTTGCTTGATTACTTTTAATTTTTATCATAGATTATAATTTACTTTATAAGAAGACGTAAATAGATAAAATTGAGAGAAAATATATAAAATTCTCTTAACAGTAACTCAAAAATACTATAAAACTTAGCACACATATTAAATCATGTCTATAAATTAAACAAAATTTACCAAAAACCCTTTTAAACATCAATATATGTGATTCTAAAAAAAACCGTGCATATCGATAAGATTTATAGTAGTCGGTGCGAAGAATAAAAAAGAATACGACACCGGTTTTCGCTACCATTACACTACCTCCGTTTCACCCCGAAGTTGTGTCACCACCACCATTACTATTACGGCAGCCGCTACCATTACTTAAAACTTTGGTCGTCTCTTCCATCTTTTCCATTAGAGCACACTTGGAGAACACTTCTAATTTGAGTGAAAAAAATTTAGTCTATTCCGCCGCTATTTTCAATGGGCGAAAAAGTTCAGTGAAAAATTCCTCTTCTATTTTGAGTTTTCGTATTTTAATAGTTAACCCTTTTTTACAGTCAATTCCATATGCCGTCATTAGAGTGATTGGCATGAATCCTGGGACAAAGGTCAACAGGATACCATGCTCTCATTCACCTCCTTCTATCATGCCAAAGCCCAAGTCCAAAGGAGGAAATGATCAGCAAACAATGGTCTGCCCACATCAGCTATCGTGTGTCATTGTGATGAGCTTTTGCAATTACTTATTTACTACATGTTAATAATATTGTAATCATTTACTGGAATAGATTAACAACTTAACTGCGAACTTAGATATGTTATTTTCTAAGAAAAATTAGCTATATTCGGTGGTTGCTAGATAAATACGTAAGTAGACATATAAGATGCAATTGAATTTATTAAAGAATTCCTAAATATCAAGTTTTTTGGGTTAATTAAAGGAAATAAATTACTGACAATAATGGAAGTAACAGTCATAGAAAACAATTGGGTGATGCGAGGCTCATCCATTAAGTGACAACAATTACTGGCAGACCAGCAAGATTGATATCCACTAATCAATGCTAACTAATGACAACAAGCTAGAACATGTTCTATGTATATATATGGTTTCCATCAATTTGACCCAGAACAAAAGGATTACCAAGCAGCCTGCCTTATTCCAATTATAAGCCCAACAAAACACATTTCATGTTTAGTCATCATAAGATATGCCTTCATTACAAAAGGTATTTTATAAAAGAAAATTCCTTCTCTCTTTTACCAGAAAACATAGGTCCATGACTTTGATCAAGAAACAGCTAGTACAAAGAACTACTTCTCCTACTTGACTTGAACCCAAAGTGTATTAGTGCATACTCTAAATTTTCATATTCGACAGCTCAGAAAATAGGAATGCACAGTCAGGTATTTGAAAGGCCGCAGATACATCTACAATTGTTTTATGAGGTAGGAAAGGAAAAACATGAAATTAATGAACTATCTGTTATTTCATCATGTGAATCTTTAGAGACAAATAGGTACACATACCTACTGGCTGTTGCTCTGGTGGCTCCATTTAGTGGCTCCATAAGTGAGAAAACTTGTGAGGTTGATTCTGGTTTCAAGATTTGGCCAATCACTGATCAAGCACATTACCATAAAGAACTTACCACAAGGAGGACGTCCAATTCGCTTATTACAGCAGAGAACACAAATTGTTGTCTCCTGCACCTGCCTGGAGAGAGAGAGAGAGAGAGAGTCTTATGAAAATGAACTCTTTTCAATAAACAAGAAATCAAATTACGTTAAACTAAATCTTGGATTACCAGATAGTTTGTACAAAGACAGTTTTAAGTTTGTCCAAATCTTATGAAGTCTTGGCGTTCCTGCATGTACTTTCAAAACCAAGGCCCAATGTCTTGGTTTGCAAAAGTAAAATCCTAAGTTAACAGCAAGCAGATATTAGCACATTCCAACAAGGATTTGTCTCTGATTTCTGAAGCTGGGTTAATGATCACTGAAACTAATCCTCACCGATCTTCTGGTCAAAGAAATGAGGATTCAACCCCTAGGCAACAGATGGAGTACGTAATCCACAAAAAATTGCCAAATACCAAAACACAGCAGATGCCAGTGAAATAACAAGCATATCACCAAAAGTCCCGACAGGAACAAAACCCATCCTTAAAGTGGTGAAATCTGTTTGTGTCCCTGACAATGATATCCCGCCCTGTAATATTTGATGCAAGCTTCATAAAGGAATGGCAGTCCCCACATATCCTGAGATTCTTCAAGATTCTGATAGGAGCACAAGGAGGTAAACTCATTAGCCCAAAAGTAAGGGCTAACTTCTCACTGTGGTGCCTCAGGAGTTCCTGCTTTCTGATGTCTTCCACATCGTGCAGGTCATGTTCAGTATCGACCCTATAATCTAGCTTCTTCATCTCTGCTAGCAAATCTTCCAACCTTGAGCAAATCTCAGCAATTCTAGGATGGCTTCTTTCCCCAACCATAAATGTGTGAACCTTGTCTTTGACTTCAATCCAACTCTTTCCTCTCCCCTTCTTTGCCTCACTCTCTTTAAGAAGCTTCCTTGTCCATGCAACTTCCTCCCACCTTTTTGTTGCTGCATAGGTGTTAGAAAGCAAGACATGATTTCCTGCATTATCCGGTTCAATCTCAAACAGATGTGTAGCCGCTACTTCAGCCAGCTCAATATTCCCATGGATCCTGCAGGAAGCCAAAAGTGAACCCCACATGGAAGCAGTAGCATCAAATGGCATTTTGTCCATCAAATCCTTAGCTTCCTGAATTAGTCCTGCCCGACCAAGAACATCGACCATGCATGAGTAGTGAAGAACATTTGGTGACAATATATGTTCTTTTATCATCATGTCAAAATATCTCCGTCCCTTTTCGACCAAACCCATATGACCACATGCGGATAACACTGAAATATAAGTCACGTCATTTGGGCACATACCCATCTGTTGCATTTTCTCAAATGAAATCATAGCCTCCGTAGAGCAAGCATTTCTAGAAAACCCAGAAATCATTGCATTCCATATAACAACATTCTTCTCTTCCACAGTTGAAAACACAATATAAGCTTCTTTAATGCTTCCGCATTTCGCATACAAGTCGATGAGAGTGGAAGCCACAAAAATGTTTGAATCAAAACCAGATTTGTGTATTATAGCATGAATCTGGTTCCCTTCAATAAGTGCAGCCAAACCTGCACAAGCAGAGAGAACAGAAGACATTGTAAACTGGTTGTTCTCCAATCCTATCATTTGTTCTCCGTGAAACAACACCAAAGCCTCCTCATAAAGCTCATTTTGGACGTACCCTGCAATCATCGAACTCCACGTGACAGCATTCCTCTCGGGCATGCACTCAAAAACCCGAGATGCATCCTCAATGAAACTACTTTTCGCATAAACATCAAGCAATGCAGTGCCCACGAACACATTTGAAACCATCGCTGTCTTGAGAGCAAAAGCATGCAGCTGTTTGCACTCGAAAACAGCACATTTTGCAGCACATGCGCAAAGAACACTCGAAACAGTGAATTCGCTAAATTCGGTTGCTTCCCTTTGCATCTGCACGAAAAGATCAAGGCCCTCTTCTTCATCCCCATTCTGGGTATACGACCCAATCATAGTATTCCATGAAACCAGACTTCGTACAGGCATTTCATCAAACACCATTCGAGCATAGTCAACAAACCCACACTTTGAATACATATTAACCAACATATTTGATGTTAAAGTGTCCACTTGTAATCCAACACGAACAATCTGGCCATGGCAAGCCTTCCCTTCCATGACTGCCCTCTTTCTCGCACAACTCTGCAAGAGTTCTTGCAAACTTGCCACTTGGGTCGCGTCTGTACCCACCCAAAGCAGATCCTTAGGGGTTGGCCTTCCAGAATTAATAGCATTGCTTGTAGCTGAAAATTTTCTGCAATCCAAACTATTAAAAAAACTGTGACAAAGTCTAATGTATCTCCACATTCCTCAACGTTTTCATGTCATCGTTTACAATATGTTACTACCTCTCTCTCTCTCTACTCCGTAAACTCCCTCACAGCAAAGGTTTTTATTTTTTATTTCGAATAATTATAAAAACATCCGATCCTATGGAACATTTGGACTCAGTATTATTTTTGTTATTAAATAATTATTAAAATTAATTTAAATAAATTATATTTTTATAAATATGTTCAAATCGAATGATAATTATTCATCTATTTTCTTAGCGAATTATTTACTAAATATGTTGATTGATACAAATTTATAGTTCAATGATTAATGTGTCTCGTTTTAGAATTTAAGATAATTTAGTGAGTTTGTCATATTTCATGAGTCTTTTTATAATTATCACTTTTATTTTTCAATTCATTGCACAGATGGATCTCTAGGAAAGAAATAAATAAAGAAATTACAATAATAATCTTCATAAAAACTAGGTTGGCACCAAAGTAATTACTCCACATTATAATTTTTTAAAAATTACTGGAATAATGTTGATTAAAATTACAAAATTACACAAGCAAAAATATAACCTTTTTTTATCATCTACATTTAATTCTTTTTACTGGCCCTATTATAATGGTTTTCAAATCTTTTTGTATATTTTCTTGTTCGTCTGACTTTTGCTTCCATAATTATGCATACATCCAATCTTTTTAGCCTTTAGCGCAAGCCTGTTACATTATTTACATACGATCCATCCACCAATACTAAAACATATTTTCTGAAGCAACTGTGATCATGAAAAAAAAAACATGTAGAACCTGTGTTATTCTCTCTTCTATCAGGTCAAAAACCAAATTCATTCGTTGTCATTTTCATCAATAGAGAATTTTTAAGTGTATATAAATTTATGGAGTCGAGTTTAAGTTGAGCTCATAAAATTAATAAGTTGTAAAATATATTCAATTTTAACTTGTTTACACGACGAACTAATTTTAAACGAACTTTTAACAAGGCGAACTCGAGTAGCTTAGTTTATTTACAGTCATATATACATATTAATAATTGCCTCAATATATTCATGATTATTTCCAATTAATAATCATTGCTTTAAATAATTAGTAATCAATTTGCAGATTTTGATATTTGTACCTAGGATCTAATATTGCATGCAGCTAAACCAAAAGTTAAAAGTAATTATTCTACTTAACATTCATCAATTTTCTTTCATTAATTGAATTGTACAAAAAGAGATATCCTTCTTGTTTAAATATTTAGCAAAAACTATACTTACTGTGCTTATTGACGTGTAATCAAGGGAGAAGTTTGGTTATATATTTCAAATTAAATCAAAACTTTTAACAAGTCACTATACAAGGTTGCATTTATCTAATCAAGCTTAGAAGGTGGATTATGGATCTTGATGTTGTATATCTGTAATTTTTATATATTTTGCATCTACTTTTAACATCTTATATATTGCATTCCACTTAATTTCTACATCTGAAAGTAATTTTCTAAATCATAGGCATACTATTATTTAATAAAGTGCGGGTATTATTTTATGAATAATAGGACCGAGTAATTCTAAACCATATTTCAGGATTAGATTTAAAATATGAGCACAACAATTATTATAAAATAATGTTCCTTCAAAAGGTAATTACAACATTGACTTAAGGTAGTGCACAATAATAACCCGCATTTTCTAAAGTTATTGAAACATATTTATTTGGGAAACTCCAATCCATTAATTTTGCTGCTATTATTTCCCCATTGAATGGCTATATAAAATCTCTACAGCTTTAATTAAATGAAATAATTCTTTTGTCTAATTTCCTATCAATACACACAAAATGCGTAGTTATTCATTTATATTCTAAATATTGTCATGACTTCCATAAATCAGATGTTAAATATTTTTTTTAAATTTTCAAAGAAATTATAAATGTTTTTTTCCAGAAACATTTTCATTATATCATTTCTACCAGTATTTCTTGAAAAACCTTGAAATTGAGGAATAAAAGCTTATTGAACCAACTTGAAAGTTTTTATTTTCATTAAACGGTTGTTCCTCTCAAGATATCATACAATTAAATTTCATGCACATACGAAATCATAAGAAAATGTAGTTAAATTTCCCACCATGTGATCTACCTAATTACATTTGAGTTCAAATATCAATATTTTCACTTTCTAGGTGTTTAATAAAGTGTCTTCTCAGTTGATTAGTGTACCACATATTATTTGCAGGCTAAGAATTTTATTACAAATTGGACCTTTTGTTTCAAGTATTACAGTTCTATCAGGATTTTTCATATATATATATATATATATTTACAATTTTCCAAATTTTAGAAGCTAAACGATTCCTATATGATGATGCACCAACCCAATGTGAACCAATTTGATTTATATTGATAATGTGTGAATGTGTAGATAGATGTATATTTTCAAGATTTAATAGTATTTTTTCATAGAATCAACAATACTATTAATCTCGAGGGATAGCTGAGTAGAGGCAAGGATAAGCTATAAACTTAGACATCCTAATTTTAAAATTTGGTAACCCTTTGGAGCCTTACACCCTGACACATCTCAGACATTAGCGGACACAATAGAGGGCGGGCGGAGGCCACGACCCCCCTAAACTCTTAAAATTCGTTTTAGCCCCTATAGTTATTTAGATATTTACAACAAAATAAAATATATTATCCCTCGAAATTCAAGAATTTTACTTTACACTTTTCAAAAGTTTAAATATTTTACTCTGACCCCTCTGAACAAAAATTATGCGCTGCGGACTCAAGGTGGCCCGTATTTGGCTTACTATGCCAAGAAAAATGAGATAAGAATTGTGGATATAAGCTTCTGTGGACATTTCTTCAATACACTTGCTCACATCGACTCCCTAGTTTCATGGGTGAAGTATGAACAGTTTGCTGATCGTTTTTGACATTTCTCGTCATCAGAGAGACTTCCTTTTCTCCCCGTTGTCTTCTCCACGTAAGGAAGAATAAAAAGTACGGAATGCTTTAATTACGTTTACCCGTGCTGCAGTTTCGAAGGCCTTAATTGTGTGGTCTGTGATGTGAACTTGTTCTGAGATTTTGCGATTTTGTGGCTGTGATGTGAGCTTGTTCTGAGATTTTGGGATTTTGATTGTAAAATGGCATGTGCGTAAAGACAACATGGTTATGTCTTTGAGGCTGGATTTTATTAGCTCATTTCGCTTTGTGGGCATTGACACAATTTTCAGGCAACAACTTGTTTTATGAGTTCGCTAAGCTGTCTGTTATATTTTGTGGTTTCTCATATCAACATAACTCAGTGTGGTTCTTTGATGCAGGTTGCATAGTCTTGAATTTTATAGAGAAAATGGACTTGAGCAAGAACAAATAAGTAAGAAGAAAAGTAACCATCTTAGAATTGCTTAAAATTTGGTGGTTTCATAAAAAACGGCGTTATGAACAAAATTAATGACTATGCCATCGACCCGATCAAATTTTAGCAGAATTTCATCATTTTCGGGGGTCAAATTTGTATTTTGGTATTTTCTTACCATTTTAGGAGATTTTGTTTTTATTTTTAATTTTGTCTAGTTTATTCTGGAACGTTTCCTTAAGTTACCAGTCTCCAAAACTAAGTTTAGTCAGAATTTGATATTTTTGGTATTTTTTTTTAATTTTAGTAATTAAATTTATGGTTTGGTTTTCCTTATAGATATGAATAACGTTTCATTCATTCCTCTTTTTTCTTTTGCCCGAAACAACTTTTGATAATTGAATAATCGAGTTATTTCAAAGAATTCGTTTATCTTGTGCTTTGATATTTTGTTTGGATTGACATTACACTTGTTCTTACTATTCCTGTGTTATTCTTTCAAAAGTGAAAGCTTCTCTCTCTCTCTCTAAAGAAGAACAAGACACACTTGTATAAGCATAATGTCTTTGAAAAAACAGTTTCGCCGCATAAAAGCAAGAAACAAAATTTTCATTTGTTTTTATTGAATCAGCCGAAATGCTTCCGTTTCTAAGAGCCCGAAGCGAAACACTAGTGGAATAATGAAACACTATTATTATGATCAATACACACCGAAACATAGAAAAATATACCAAAACACAACGATATATACTGAAACAATAAGCTGTATTAACTCAAATTTAAAATTTTTATAAATGTTATAGAATTTTCATAAAAAAGATTGTATTTTACTATTTTAATATTGGTCACTCTTTAAATATTTTTAAAACATTCCGAAACATTTTTAAAATTTTGATCCTAGCATAAAAGATAAGTTTATATACATTTAGCCTTCTCCAAACACAACAGTGGCTAGAAACATTTTTGGAAAAATAATTTCTCCACACAGGTGATAAGACCTTGTAGTAGTGATAGCCTCGTGCCAACCTACTAAATTCCCAAAGGCTCAGATTAATGGCTACAGACAGACATGCGGGGGCATGATGTCTCGGGTTGTATGCTTCATCACCACTAGAAACCCTAGTAAATTTAGTCTCCAGTTTGAATTACATAGTTCTACAACAAAACTATGAGGACTTGCACGTATTCGGATTCTTCACAATTACATTCTAATTAGCAATGTAATAATGTTTCCATCTTATCGTGTAGCTAATACAAAAATAATTCGATTTTTTTTTTTTGGTTTAATATTACGGGAGAAAAATCTAAGCAAAAAAAATCCAAATTTAATTCCCACTGATCCAATTGAAAATTCGGTAACAAATCGAAGCACATTGAATGGTCCAGCGGTACTACTGAATATTTATCCGTTGACTGCACCATAAAATTGATTTTTGTTTTTCTAGAATTTCTTTTCTTTTTATTCCTAAAATTTTACGTATATTTATGAACACCTTTACAGCAAAAAATAATAATAATAATAATTTTTGTGGGTTAGTCAGTGTGTTGAATTTCCAACAACACGAGGACTATAACAATCAGGACATGCCTAGGATTGAGGAAGTGTTTAAATCAAAATTTGGTAAAATTTTGAAGGCAGCCTTTGTGTAAAATTTTTGCTTCTCATCCATTGAAGAACTTTTGCATAACTTGTAGATTAAAAATATTGTTGTTCTCATTAATTTCAAATATAAATGTAGTTTAGCACGTGAGATTGGAGAACGTACAACCCATATACTATGTCACTTTTTTTTAATTTGGTACAACGGCTAATGAAATTAAACTAATATTACATCAATCATCACATCAATTAAAATTAATTTTGATATTTTCTCCACATCACCCTATAATGGATGTAATATTCTTAAAATCATGATTTTAGTATGCTTATGTAGGTTTATGTCATTGACTTATCATATCAAATCATCAAGGTGACATGGTGATGAAATGATTTTAGTATGCTTGTAGCTAGTATTTGCTCCTTGAGGTCGCAGCATGATAAAATGATATTCAATGTCTATAAGACATATATTTAATCCTTGTAAGCTTGAAAGAAATCATCATGATGGACATGATAATTCTTGCTCCTAATTAGATTGTGCCTATATTTGAACTTTCTTACATGGTTATGAAACTATTACTATTGCATACAAAACCCAAAGTCATTTAGATTTTTCATATTATTTGAAAAAAGTGTGTTTGTTTGTTTTAAACTAAGAGAGTGAATCAACAAAAGCATTTGAGTATTTTTTTTTTTTCTTTCCCGAAGTATTTAGGATTTCAACGGATTATTTCATCGAACTCGTGCAATGCCATTATTTTTTAATTTGAAATTTTATTCTTAACATGAGATTAGGCTCACATATACTTGGCCACATGGGATTTGTACCCAATATAAATTGGCTAATGTGCCGTGGCGAAGTCATCTTATCCAAAACATTTTTTTGGCTGCTTTTGGTTAGTTGAGGTACACGTTTTGATGAGTTGGAATTGCCACGTGGGCGGAAAAATTAAAGTAGGAAATTTCCATGTCCTTCGAAGCATTGTCTTCAACAGAATGAAGACATTGGCTGGGCCGGCTTTTCTAAGGTAACAGCTATGACACCAAAACTTCAAAAAACGCCAACCCGTTAAGGCGGTTGCCGACATCGCACTGTTTACAGCATATGAGTTCGGGTCAAAAGCATAGGACTAAAACGAGCCGAGTTACTATCCAAATGTGTCATTCAGCTGATGGATGACACTTTAATGGGATCTTACGAGTTGATGATGTGACTTAACTGAGCAGTGACTTAGGGTAGTAATCCCGCACTTATATCACTATATGAATAGTTTGATATGTATATATATCAAATTATTTTTTTATAATTTCAAGTATATATAAATTTATTGGCTATGTTTCATCGAGAAAAAGACAATGAGTTTAAAAGTTACCCAAGTTAAACTTGTTTTTACATTACAAGTCAACAATTTGGACAAGATGTGAACTGGGCTCAAGCCAATTATAAACTGAGTTTTTAAATTAGACTTTAGAACTAGATGAAAAATGAGAGTTTTTTTTTATATGAATGTGCATATGGATATTATATGTGAATAGTATTAATTATTTACTAATTAATTGTGAAGTAGATCCATTTAATATGAGAATTAAAATTAAGTCCCCGAGCCAAAATTAAATGGGCAACTGTTTAATGCCTTGCCGTCTTACCAGAAGACATAGCTAATTAGTTCATGTTTTATTTACTTAATTTGTTCTACCTGCTTATGTAATTAGTATGAATAAGCTTAGAAACGAGATTAGTCTAATAACAATGGCGAACCTACTTCAAAAGCGACTACTACATTATTACTTCTTTGTGTCTAATATTATACTATTATTATTAAAATAATAATTTATACATAATGCACGTAAATATATTTTCAAAATGTATAGAAATCTAAGCAAATGAGTTGGCCCTTGAGGCCTTTTGCATCTCTACCCATTACATAGGTTTACCTCGCGTCCTTCTACTAATATAACATATATATATATATATATATATATTTTAAATGCTTTAGGGCGATTGTAAACCCTGCTCTTGCTCTGAGCTCAAACTCATATCTATTACTTTAATTTAATTAGCAGTTTTGTCCCTAAAAATAAAATAAAAAAATTCTGCATGAAGCATCTCCAACCATAACCAAAAGCACTGGCTTAAGGAAACGATGCTAAATAACAGACCAGCTTAAAGTTAGTGTAGCATGTGAAAATATCACTACTATTTAAATAAATAAAAGTAAGAAGCTTAAAAAATGCTACTTTTGACTTATCTTGTAAGAGCCAATCGTATTTGACCGAATATCCCACTTGCTGTGGACTCTTAGGAACCTTCACTCACACTATGTTCTCTTTTGCCCCAGTGGATATATCTATGGATAAGCCTTGAATGGAAAATACTTTCGGCAGAATTAAATATTGTCGGTTTACGCATTTGGAGATTCCTATTACAAATATTTGTTTTTGTTGATGCATTATATTTATAGTTGAAGGCCGGTTTGGTAGGCTTTTCCATCTAGTATTTTTTTAGTTTATAAGTAATAAAGTCAAATTTTTTTAACTTTTTTTTTTTTTGCTTTTTTACTTATTTTTAGCTTAAAAAAGTAAAAAAAGCAAAAAAAAAATTAATTTTTTTTTTTACAAGTCAAAAAATAAAACCAAAAAAGTTAAAAAAAATAGTACCAAACGGGCCCTGAGCATGTTACACTGTCTTCTTCTATTAAAAGGTTGAATAAATAAACCGCAAAGGTGATTAAGTGGTTGGCTAATCCTCGTGTTAAAATATGAGATCTCAAGTCCATTATCTATTTTATACTGTGTTTGGAATAATAATTTGGTGATGAAAAAGAAAAGAAAAAAGAAAAGGTGAGAGAAAAGGTAGCAAACATTGTTTTTCATTTTATTCTCTTTTCCTTCACTTTTTTTCTCTTTTGAAAAATTTGAGTTTCAAATACAACATTATCATCTCTTGTTACTCGTCATCATTCGTACATGGCGTAAAGTTTACACGATTCGTGTAGCTTGTAACACTGCATAAGCTTCAAATAATAGTTGGTCGAAACTTGAACATCCTGTAGCCAAAAAAAAAAATTAAATATATGAAAGATAAATGACTAAAGGGTATAAGACTTCAGAGTGGGAACCTGTAAGCAAAATTAGTTTAAATGCAGCAAAAGAAAGAGGTCCAAATAGAAAGGGTAAAAAAAAAAACCAGTAGAAAAGAAAACTAGCGAATGGACTGAACTGCATGTGAGATCTAAGTGCTTGTACTAATAGTTTGGATCTACTTTTGTTGGGTTCTTTTTATTTGGCTTCTGGCTTTTTACTAGATTATGGTTTTGATTTTCGATAAACCCAAAAAAAAAAAAAAAAAAAAAAAAAAGCTAAGATCCTAAACTTAAAAAGCCTGTAAAAAAAACCTACCAAAAAAAAACCTTTAAAAAAAAGATAAAAAGGCAGTATAAGTTGAAATAACACCCATAAAAAGCTAAAAGATAAAATTAAAAAATAATATAGAAAAAACTTATCCAAACAATGCATTTCAAGGATTTTGGTATTGTATGATTGAAGAGATTCTTGGGTGGTTTCAAGTGAAGCCAACTCTGTGTAAATGCCAATTCCTAACTCGTGTGTACTACACGTGCGGTTAAAAAATAATATGCTCTTCCTCCGAACCTGTCAAGCAAGTTAATTCCTTTTACATATCAATGAGATTTGTTAGTTCTCCTATTAATGTTTTCTATGACTTAATTTGACAGAAAATACACAACTGCAATTTAGTTCTTTTATGTAATATTTTCAATGATTAAACTTTCATAGAAAAATGTATAACATGCTATAAAACGAATCAAGTTATTCTTGCTCGACTCGTGTTTGATTAATTAAAAACTTTTTCAAAATCGGCATGTAATGTAAATAACTTAAGTTTGAACATATTTTGAACTTTGTTAATTTTCTGAGCTCAGTTTGGTTCAAGATGTCTACATACACTAGAAAATTCAAGTTACCTGAGTTTGACTTATGATCAGCTCAATTAAACATCGTTTCAAAACCGCTCAAAAGATTATATTATTTTTTTAAAATACCACATCATCAAAACTACAGAATATCATTTTTTTTTAAAAATAAAAATTCAAAGTATTGACACTCAAGAAAAAGATTAAGGCTGTGCTTGGTTTATGGATTTATGAGAAAAAAGGAAAATAAAAAAACTGATGATTTCTTATTTTTAGATAAAAAATTGAAGAGAAAAAAAAGTAACAAGAAATCTTTAATTCTAAATACGATTTCTCTTTCAATTTTTTCATAATTTATTAGCATTTCATAAAACATTTTTCATCCAGAAACATGAAGGAAATTTCTCACTTTCCTTGCTAAATTCAAGTTCTAAAAGTTGCTAAATTTATCCTTTATATTTAGAGATTCAACTCAAATTAATTTAAGAAAATCATTGACCTATAAAATGGAAACATTATGAGAATGAGCAAGAACTCTTTTATTAGTGAATAAAAAATAGAAAGTTCTTTTTTTGAGATTGAAAGACAGTTTGAAATAGTCCTGGCCCTAGGCGGCATGAGCTGTACTTTCTCCTTTTTGATTCCATCAGAAAATAATCTGCGCTTTTTCCACGTTCAACCCAACAACCATCCAACAAAAGAAAAAACGTGCTGTAATTGTACTGAAAACAAACCGACGAAACAAAACAAAAACAAAACAAACAAGAAATCAAGAAAACCAAATGTTTTACGGATAATGATTTCCTCCAAACACTACAAATTTTTTGACAAAACCAAGAAAATTTGAGAAACTAATAGGTGTGGTTGTTTTTAATTACTCGTCTTTTAGATTTCATGCGCTAAAATTCACCAGTTTTATGTACTGATGAAAACGTTATTTCAGATTATTTTCTCAATTGAAGCATGGACGGTTTTCGAGGATGGTGCAATAAAACTAACGAAATTAAACTGGTTTTCTAAAATTATGTTTGGAACTTGTGGAAGAAAAAAAAATGAAATGAAACAAACTTAGAAGAAAATATGAGGAAAACGGAATCATTTTTTATCTGTTTCGCTATTAAAAGAAAACAAAAGAAAGTAAAGAGAACAATTTTGGGATTCAAAGGAAAGCGGAAAAATATGACAAGGTATTAAACTGGTTGCAAACTTAGGTCGAAACTTGATGCTTATTTTGTATAATTCAAATAATGTTATTTTTTAAAATTCTAGTTTGGACCTTTGATTAAATTAAAAAAAGAATTAATCGAGATGCATGCAAAATTAGAAGTGGACATTAGGGTATTTAGGTTGGACCTGACGGAGCCTATACTTAAAAAAAATTCCCTTCAGGCCTAAATCTAAATTCCAAGTGTGCCCAAGCATACTCATTTAACTTATAAATATTTTTCTTTAAAAATAAAGATAAATAATATAAAATTTAAATACATAAATATAATAAAATGTAAAAAAATATATTATTTTATATTATTTTGGGTCCAGTTGGATTTCAAATAATTTTTAAACTCACCTATTAAATTAATCGAGTTTAATCTATAAATGATAGACAGTTTAAGCGGGTCTTCATACTCGTGTCTACGCCTAATGTAAATTCATCTGAACACCTCTATTGTTGAACTAAAAAGTAATATAATAATAACATTTTTTTTAAATCTTCTTTTGGTATCCATATTTTTCTTCAAATTTCTTTTAATATTTCACATCTTATTCATTTGGTTTTTTCCTTCCAAGTTAAGAACCAAACATTAGAAAGAAGGAAAAACTATTCCATTTCTCTTCTTTTCCACAAATTCCAAACACAGCCTAGCACATGATACGAAACTCTTTACACGTGGTCGTGCTAGCTCTTTACACGTGTCCCGCTAGCGAGTAGTACGAGATCCTTTTGACGAAAAACAACTCATCACATCGCCTATATATATATACAACTCATCACATCCTCTCTCTCATCATACCCAAAACCCCTTAAATCTCTCGCCAAATCCCTTCATTTTAGAGAGAGAAAAGACATAACAAAGAGTACATAGATTCCTTGAATTCAACGATGTTTGGCGATCGTAATTATGGTAGTAATGATAATCGGTGGATGGTGATTGACAATTCCTCGGCGACGCAGTCGACGTGGACGAGGTTCGAGGACAAGGTATTCGAGGAGGCGCTCGTGATGTTCCCCGAGGAAATGGCCGACCGGTGGCATAAGATCGCCGATCGGCTTCCTGGGAAGTCGCCGGAGGAGGTGAGGGCGCACTACGAGGCGCTGGTTCACGACGTTTTCCAGATTGACTCTGGCCGAGTCGAGTTGCCGAGTTACTCTGACGATTTGTCGCTTGGTTGGGAGCCCGATGAGAGTCAGATTTCGTTTGGGTCGCCGGCGACGAAGACCAAGCACGGCGATGTCGAAAGGAAGAAAGGCACACCATGGACAGAAGAAGAACACCGGTATATATATTCATGTATATATATTTTTCTGATTTACGTTCTTTTGATTATCTTCTTGGCTACCAAACGGAGCTTGTTACGAACTATTATGGCTTCTTTGCTAATTTCCTTTTAAGAGTCCTAGAAATTACGTATATGTCTCTGTTTTCTCCGGA
The DNA here is from genome assembly GCA_033060915.1 of Euryodendron excelsum. NCBI lineage: Eukaryota > Viridiplantae > Streptophyta > Magnoliopsida > Ericales > Pentaphylacaceae > Euryodendron > Euryodendron excelsum. The sequence continues at coordinate 20,573,242 of CM065396.1, forward strand.
ATCAAGCAGAGCAGCTGATTATGGATTGGATTTTCTTGATCGAATTGGGTTACTTGAACCTAGATAGGGTTCGTTTTTTGCTTAAACGGACCCAAAATTGGATGATGCATATGTTGTTTGTTGTTGTTGCGTGGGGTTGTTTTCTTGGTGTACACTCTGTTTGGTGGTCGAGAAAACAGAGTAATTGGAGAAAGAAACGAAATTTTAAAGGTTCTGGAGGCTTCAGGTCATAACTAAATTAAAATGTGCACAATAATGCTATGTGGGTATGTTTGTTTGTATATGTATGCGTATTGCAAATGCTGAAAACTCCGAACATCGGAATTGCAGGGCATGCTCGTTTCTTTTAGAAAGTGTTTTCCTGTTTTCTAAACAAAGAAGGCGAAAACAGAGAAGAAAGAATTCATCATTTTCAGATAAAAAGTTTTTGTTATTTCTAGTTTAGTAGTCAGACACGGGTTTCAGAAGCAACGATTTGAAACATGCTGTTCATTTATTTTCTTTGCGTACATAATTTGAGGGCGTTCGAAACAGGGGAAACAGAGTTTTATAGATTGTGGTGAGCCCTTTGAGTGGCAATCATATTCAGCTCAAAGCTTGATGTCTCCAGTCTTCACCACTTGACAACACTCCACAAAATCAACCTTAAAAGTTTTTCTTTCGCATTCTATCACTTCAAAAGCAAAAGTTATAATTGGAAGTAACCAATAGAAATCAATCACTGGGATTAATCCATCCCCCCCTCCTCTAATAATAAGGTATGCTCATTGGATCCTCATCATCCTCGGAACTTAAAAAAGGAGTTAGTAACATGACTTATATGCCCGTTTCAACCAATATCTGTGTAGCAAATATGTATAAGCTCTTCCAGTGGGCCCTTGTTTTGTCATTTTGAAAAATTAAACCTAAAACTAGGTTTCACACCCTTGATTCTATGCCAAGCAGTTGCCTGTCTGTTTGATTAATTAATTTTGGTACTTATGTATGTTACCTGTTGCAGGTTATTTCTAGTTGGTCTCAATACTTATGGCAAAGGTGACTGGCGGAGCATCTCAAGAAATGTGGTGGTGACCAGAACGCCGACACAAGTGGCTAGTCATGCCCAGAAATACTTCCTTCGCCAAAACGCAGTGAAGAAGGACAGGAAGAGGTCAAGCATCCACGACATCACCACCACTGTGGACACTCATCCAGTTCCTCCACCAGCCCAATTCCCTAATCAAGGAGGCTCAATGGGATATCAAAACTTCAACTATCCCATGTAAAGCCGGAAGATACAAAAAGCTACGCCCTTCTGTATATAAAACAACTACAATTGACTTCTGTAAAGTTCTATTCTTTCTTAGGTGATAGTTGATTAGGGGATTAGCAAGTGAATATGAGGATATAGGTTGTGATTTTCATGTAACTTCCATGATATATGTCGCTGGAGGCACAGTTGTGTCACATACATATTTAGATTTAGGTTTCACACAACAGTAAATGAAATAGCTATTTATGTTTTAATAATCCAAAACTGCATGCCGTTTTGTTCCTGTCCAGACTTTATACCAGCTGTGTCATACTGCCAGGTGATCTACACTTTTGATGATATATTAATCTCATCTGATTTCATACATGTTCTATATTTACGAGTGTCTGGTATTTGTATCTTTTGAACTTCTATAAGTTTGTATTAGTTAGACTATCACAAGCTTTGTATCCTCAGGCTTTGAATTTGGGAATTGTGGCATGCACTTGAATCTTCTGCTCCTTCACTGTGATTAGTACAATGATTGATATCTTGCTCATGATGGTAGTTCCTTTCCTACCAATGTTTCAGTTTAATCCACTGAGTTATCTCAAGAGATGTAAACCACAGTGAAGGGAACAACAGAATTCGGGGTATTGATCTGATGTTTTCTTGAACTACTATTGCTGCTATGTTCTTGAGGTTTGGCTATCTCATGCTACCACTCTGCTTCGATTTCTTGCCAAAACAATAGTTCTGGGCATGCTGAATTTTTTAGGGAACAAGGTGGATGGGTTTCGCTGGAATCTGGGAGCGAGCAATCACCGGGCAAAGTGGTAAAGGTAAGCTGCACTGTGGCATACTGGGTTGTAGTGAATAAAGTTGGAATTTAGTTGTATTTTAAGTTATTTCATCGTGATGGTTACCAATTTTCTGTGTTTCCTTCCTAAGATGTTCATGACCAAGGATCAAAATTTTATTTTGGTGTACAGTTTCAATTAACACAGAAATAGAGAAGTTTAAGATATGTCAACATTGATGAGTTGTTCTCAATTCATATCGATACAACTTATTGTTTTCGTATATTATACTATATTTTGGTACATTTTGTTATATTGAGATGTGTTTTGTTGGACATTAAAATTTTATTGTTTCACTAATAGTTCGTTTCTTTCACTTAGGAAATGGAAATATTTTGTCGTTTTGACTAAAACAAATGAAAATTCTATTCTTTGAATCATAGAAACGATTAATTGTGTTTGGAAAGGAAAATCAACAACAATTTTAAATGAAACCGTTTGACTAAATGTCTTCTAAGGGTTTTGTGATGGCAATATATGGTTTTGCAACTTATTCAACTGTTTATTTGAGCAAATATGATTGCATTTGGAAAGGAAAATCAACAACAATTTTAAATGAAACCGTTTGACTAAATGTCTTCTGAGGGTTTTGTGATGGCAATATATGGTTTTGCAACTTATTCAACTGTTTATTTGAGCAAATATGATTGCAACAAAAATAAATAAATAAATAAGCAGTCTATGCATGAGCTTGTTTGCATGTAGTATTTTTAGGCTTTTTTTTAATCAAAATAATATAATTTTTGAAATTTATTCTCCAAATATAAATTTAAGAAAAGTTATTCTCAATTTACGATAAAATGCACTTTGATATTGTATTTTTTTGGAGGAGATACAATTTAATATTGCGTTGTAGAAAAGCGCAATTTGCAATTGCACTTGTGAAAAGACAAACTCAATTACAAATTGCGCTTTTCCACAGACAGAGAGAGGAGGTTACGGAGAAGAGGGAGAAGAGAGAGCGAGAGAGAGAGAGAGAGGAGGGAGGGGTTTTAGAGAGAAAAATTGTGGCTCACACTCTCTCTTCTCTCTCATTATTTTTATCTTCAAAAATTTAAAAGAACAAAAATAAATATTTTAAAACTATTATCAAATAATATAAAAAATATAATACAAAATACAAATAAATTAAATTAAAAATTTCACAAATAATCATGTTCAATTTGTTAAAACAGAATAATCATATTTAATTATTGTTGTGTTTACAAATATGAATATAAATAATATGTAGCCTATAGTACTTTTGAAATTATACGAAAAATGATATGAACTTATAGTACTTTTGAAATTTTCACGCATACATAAAAATTATACAAAAACTATATTGCTTTTGAAGTTTTCATTTTTTTTTTATTTTTTAAAAATTCAAAAAAATAAAATCAAACATTGTAAAAACAAACATATCATTTCAAAAATAATATAGGCTAAATAATATTTTTCGTATAATTTTAAAAGTACTATAGGTTACATATCATTTATATTTATATTTGTAAACACAACAATAATTAAATATGATTATTCTATTTTAACAAATTAAACATTATTATTTGTGAAAATTTTAATTTAATTCATTTATATTTTGTATTATATTTGTAATATTATTTAGTAATAGTTTTAAAATATCTATTTTTGTTCTTTTGAATTTTTAAAGATAAAAATAATGAGAAAATGAGAGAGAGTCGCAATTCGTCTCTCTCTAAAACCCCCCCTCCTCTCTCTCTCTTTTCTCTCACTCTCTCTCTTCTCCATACCCCCCCCCCCCCCCCCCCCCGGGTCTCTCTCTCTCTCTCTCTCTTCTTTGGAAAAATGCAATTGTAAATTGAGCTTTTTTACAATTTAATATTAAAATGCATCTCCTTGAAAAAAATGTAATATTAAAGTACATTTTACCATAGATTGGGAATAACTTTTTTTTGAATTCATATTTAGAGAATAAATTTAAAAAATTTTATTACTTAGGTAAAAAAAAATTGTATTTTTATCGACTTTTGAGTTTTCTAGGCTATTCACTGCATTTGACTAAAGGTCTTCTAAGCTATTCACCATGATTTACACAAACTCGATCTCCTTACTCTCTGTCAGTCACAAAACCCAAATGATATCTCTTTGGCCAACTCTTCTGGGTGGATTTTAGTAGTCGTTACATAAGGTATAGAGTTGACGTGTGCACATAACCATACGGGGCTCGAGGCAGTGATAATCGTGGTGAATTCAAGTGATTGTTACTAAAATAATGGCTGCATCCCCAACTATTGCTTCCTGGACAACCGAGGAAAAGTACTAGCAAGCAATCGAGTAGAGTCAAGAAGGATTCACGGTCAAAAAATTTTAGAAGTTGCTTTAGAACACCTGAAATTGAAAGGAAAAGAACTGGAAATGTAATACAAACATTCTAAGGATGTGAAAATTTTAGCGCTTGAAACTTTTCCCAAGGTGGTCTTGGTCATGATATAAAGGGAGGAAATAGAAGGGAACTAAGGTCCCTCTATATTCAGAAGAGAACTGTTATGTGTTTGCTTTAAATGCATATTTCTTGATACTATTAATTGCATTGAAAATTATGGCTCTCTCATCCCAGAGCAAAGTTCAACTTCACTCCCTATAAATATATAGGTCAATTTATACTCAATTAGACTGACTAATCTCATTACTCTTTACACCATCATCTGCGTTTATAGATCATAGAAGATGGCCTTGAACTTCCTTAAATTTGTCCTCTTGTTTATGCAAAGTTCGCTTTGCACTTTGAGTCAGAATTCCAGATCAATCTGTTCATTCCTTGTATGCCAATTGCAATGCAAACCACAACAAAATGATACCCTTCCTTGTCAATGGTGCAAAAAAGTGAGTCCAAGGTTGGCAAAACAGAAGACCTTGGAGCCCAGAAGCTTGGCGAGAGGCTGCACAAACACAAGTCCAAGGCTGGCAAAATAGAAGACCCAGAAGACAAATAAACGGCCGAAACAAAATGATGCTCGGTTTCTTCGAGGAACGAATACTTATCCACAAAAGTTCAATCACTGCTTCTCCTTTAAACTGCCTCTAACATGTGCTTTATAAAGTTAGAAATTGAAATAATTTCACCATTATACTGTATCTAGAACCATACTTCCTGTAAATCATAGGTCACTATTCGCTCATAGACTCGATCCACTCATTCATCCCCGTCTCCACTAGAAAAATTCGCCTCCATTCCTGCCTCCACTTGAAAAATTTTGATTTTGTTCACATAAAACAAAGCAAGAATCATAAAAGTTGAAATTTAAAACATTGATCCCTTAACACAGTTCATTCAGTACATATCATTCTCATTAAAAAAATGAGACTATATTCTATGTCAATTTTACTTGAAAATAGACTTAAATACCTTTAATTTGATAGGTCATGGGTCAAAAATACATTTCGAATGAAAAAGTTATGTCCTATAGAAAATGGACTAAAATTTTGAAAAACAATGTTACTGGAAAAAATTTTAGGTCAACTTTAAAATTTAATATCTCTCTATCTATAAGAAATTAGAGTACAAACTTTATATGAGTAGAAAGGTCTATGAGTTTACTTTTCAATACTTTAAACAGTGCATCAATTCGAGTTTTCTAGAGCATGTTATACCCGTTTTACTAAATAGTGTTAGAGCTATCAGCAACCCGTCCAGACGACCCATGGCCACCCTCAAGCTTTGCATATTTTGGTTCAAAAATAGGTTCTCTAAGCCCTAGATTTTCAAATCCAAACCACCCCAAACTCTACTAATACTTCTAGAGTTCAAAGATTGACTCAAGAAGACTACAATATCTTAAAATGAAGCTAAACTAACAAGTAAATTAAAGGGATCTAGGGTTTGAATTTACAAACTCAACATTCACAAATTTGGGGGTTTTCAACCCCAACTCCCAATCCATCTATGAAAGTTTACAAACTCTCAAAATCCAACCAATTAGGAGTCAAAGGAGTCACCCAACACAACTACAACACATATACACTCATGCATATACAAGGTTTGGAGTTCATACCTTTCTCTCTCAAGCTTTTCAAGCTCCAACAATGGCTTTCAAGCTTGTGTTGAGCTCTTCAACCTCTTCTCTTCTCTTCCTTCTTCTTCTGCTCCTCTTCCTCTTCTATGGCAGGTGTGTGTGTATTATGGGTGTGTGTAATTAGGACATACATATGAGAATTAATCTCATGTGTCTCACACTAGGAGCATTTGTTACAACATGCATTACCATTGGTCATCTTGACCCAAAGGCACATTAGAATAATACAAAATTTAGAAAAATTCACACTAATTCATATAATAGATGTTCGGGATATTACAGTGTGACTAATAAAGCACAAGACTTTGCTGAACATATAATTGAACTATCGTAGTCCATTTTTGTCCAAGGTTGGCAAGAGGCTCTGAAGGAGATGAAGGTCGAGAGCTCCTCTCCTCTCTGGAACAACATCCCAAACTATCTAGAGACTACAATGGAGGCTAATCCTGAGGGTCCAACCGAAGTTACAGAAGGTATAGCTGTTCCAATGGATGCAACTACTATTTCTGAAATGTCGGCAATTCAGAAGAGTAAGTTTGCTATTGCAGATGGGTCACTCAGAGTCCAGTTAGCTGATGTTGTTGCTGTGGATGAGTTGGCTGAACATGCGATCAAGTCTGTTGAAGAAGTCGTGCCTCAACCTTTGGGCTTTCTTGCTTTTCTTTTTGCTAAAATGTTGTATCTTTTTTCATTCTTTTAATGAAAGAAAGCTTTTTTGTTTCAATCAACTGGTTCTAATTTTGTTCATTAGGCAAATTTAGGTTTTTGAACTTTACTGCTTATTTTCTTCTGGCCTTTGTTGGCTATTTTTGCTTTGGCCTTCATTGATCGACCTGTCCAATCTTGGATATGATCAAGTTTTTATACTTGGGTTTTGGTCTTCATTGACTAACTTGCCGAAATTGGATAGGACCAAGTTTTTTATACTTAATTTTGTTTTGGCCTTCTTTGGCTGACCTGCCCAAATTGGACAGGACCAAGTTTTTTACATTTGGTTTTTTTTTGTTTTGGCATTCATTGGCCGACCTGCCCAACTTAGACAGGACTAAGTTTTTACACTTGATTTTTGTTTTGGCCTTCATTTGCCGACCTGCCCAACTTAGATAGGACTAAGTTTTTACACTTGATTTTTGTTTTAGCCTTCATTGGCTGACCTACCCAACTTGGACAGGACCAAACTTTTATACTTGGTTTTTGTTTTGGCCTTCGTTGGCCGATTTGCCCAAATTGGACAAGACCAAGCTTTTTACACTTGGTTTTTGTTTTGGCTTTCGTTAGCTGACCTGCCCAAATTGGACAGGACCAAGCTTTTTACATTTGGTTTTTTGTTTTATTTTCATGGGTTCTTCTCCCTTAGTATGGCTTCGAATGTTAGTGTCGTTGAGAATGCACAACTTATGCGATTTATAGAAAAATATAATCTTTAATGACAAAACGAATTCTAATAGCTTTTCTACTAATAAAATTTCTTAAGATTGTTTGTATTCTATGGTCAAGGTAGATGGCATCCTTCTTTGATAGTTTCTAGTCGGTATGCCCCCACGTTGACTTGGGATGCAACTTTATATGGACCTTCCAAGTTAAGGTCGAGCTTTCCGTACGATTGATTCTTTGTTGCCTCCAGTACCTTTCTAAGTACTAAGTCGCCAGGTACAAAAACTTTTGGCTAAACTCGCTTATTGTAAGATCTGTTAAGTTGTTGATGGTAAACAGTGAGCTTGAGTAGGGGCGCTTCTCTCTTTTTTTCAATGAGGTCCAAGTCTTTGACCAAGGTCTGATCATTAAGCCCAATATCGAATGCTACAGATTTGATTATTGAGAGTCCGACCTCCAATGGTATTACTGTTTCAACCTCATATGCCATTGAGAAAGGGGTTTCACTTGTAAATCTCCTTGGAGTGGTTCTATAGGATCAAAAGACACTAGGCAACTCTTCCAGCCATCTCTCTTTAGCTTTTTCTAGCATCTTTTTTATTCTGTTTAGCATTGTCTTATTGGATATCTCAGCTTGTTCGTTGTATTGTGGATAGGCTGGTGTTGAGTAATAATTTATGATCCCGAGTTTGTTACAGAATCCTTTAAACATATTTCCATCGAACTGGGTGTTGTTGTCTGAAACCAATGCATATGGTATGCCGAACCTTGCAACTATGCTTCTTCAAGCAAATATTTTTGCATCTATCTCCCTGACGGTTGATAAGGGCTCTGCTTCCACCCACTTGGTGAAGTACTCTATTGTGACAATGAAGAACCTTTTATTCCTCAGGGCTCGTGGCAAAGGGCTGACTATATCTAGTCCCCATTGGGCAAAAGGCCAAGGGCTAGTAATAGTAGTGAGGTTCTCGGCTAGCTGGTGGATTAATAGTAAAAACTTCTGGCACTTCTCATGCTTTAGTACGTATTAAGCAGTATCCTTCTGCATATAGAGCCACTAGTAGCCCTGTGAAATGGCTCAGTGGGCCAGCAATCTTTCGCTGATATGACTTTCATAGATCCCTTCATGAATTTTGAACAAGATGCCCTACACTTTGTTTAGATGAACGCAATATAGGTAGGGACCTATGAAAGATTTTCTATATAGCTTCTTACTGAGTGACAACCAGTACTTTAAGGATTTATGCTTTATTCTCCTGGCTGCATTCTTGTCCTCGAGCTATTCATCTTTCTCAAGGAAGGCAATGATTGGATCCATCCAAGATAGTCTTAGCTCTTCAATGGCTAGTACTTGCTCTTCTTCTTGAAAGATGCTCCAGCTAGCCAAGGTCTCAATATGTATTGTTTTCTTCGATCCTGACTTCAAGGCAACCACTAGTGTTGCCAAGGCATCCGCATGAGCTTGCTGTTGTGATCGATCTGATAAAGCTTGTATTTGTTGAACTTCTTCAATAGTTTCTGTGCCTTTGCCAAGTATTGTGCCATTCTATCATTCTTAGTTGAGTATTCTCTCGTGATCTGGTTTACAACCATCTGTGAGTCTGAGTAGATGCTTATCTCGACAATTTTCAACTCTATAGCTCAATGCAATCCAGCGAGCATAGCCTCACATTCTGACTCATTGCTTGAGGCAATGAACTCCAGTTCAATAGCCTGTTCTATTGCCATGCCATTTGGTATAATTAAGATTATGCCTTATCCTATCCCTCTGTCGTTAGATACTCCATCTACGAAGAGTTTCCAATGATCAGTAGTCTTCCAAAGCTTCAAAGGGGGGTCGTTCTCTAGTAGCTCGGTAGTAGGTGTTGGGTTGGTTTCTTGTGGTAACTCAATGGAAAATTCAGCAATAAAATCAACAAGTACCTAACCTTTTATCGCTGATCTGGGTTAGCACTTGATGTTGAACTCACGCAACTCCACCACCATTTAGCTATTCTACCAGAAAAATCTGCATTTCAGAGAAGTGGTTTCAACTAGTGATCAGTGAGGATAATGATAGTATGGGCACTGAAGTAATGCCCCAGCTTACGTGATACCATCATTAATGTAAGGGCCAACTTTTCCAAAGGTAGATATCTAGTTTCTACCTCCATGAGAGTCTTACTGACATAATAAACTGGCCTCTGTTATCTATCTTATTGTCAAAATAGTATGGCGCTGACAGTGTGCTATGAAACAGCTAGTTATAAGTAAAGCTCATTGTGTTTAAATGGAATGGAAAGGAGTGGTGGCTAGGTCAAATAACTCTTTAGATCGGCAAGAGCTTGATCACAGTTCGATCCCCAGGTAAACTACTCTTGTTTCTTTAGGAGTTGGAAAAATGGTCAGCACTTATCTACAGATCGGCTGATGAACCTGTTAAGAGCCGCTGCCATCTCAGTCAATTTTTGGACTTTCTTGATATTTTTTGGGGCCTAGATGTTCTGGATTGCACTGTTTGTTATGGGTCTACCTCAATTCCTCGGTGTGTATCCAAGAATCCTAATAACTTCCCCGAACTTACCCTGAACACACATTTGGAGGCATTGAGCCTCATTTTATACTTCTTCAGGATGTCAAACACTCCTTTCAAGTTGCCAAGGTGGAGCTTGTCGACCTTGCTTTTGACCATCATATCATCAATGTAAACTTCTACTGTACTGCTGATGTGCTCTTTAAACATCTTCATAACCAATCTTTGGTAGGTAGCACTGGTGTTCTTCAATCCAAAGGGCATAACTTTATAACAGAAAATGTGGTCTTTTCTTGATCATCCTCGTGGAGTGGTAATTTGTGCTACCTGCAATAGGCATCCAGAAAACTCATTCTCTCATATCTAGTTATTGCATCCACGAGCTGGTCAATCTTCGAAAGAGGGAAAGGGTCCTTGGGGCACGCTTTGTTTAGGTCAGTGAAGTCCACACACTCCCTCCATTTGACGTTCTTCTTCATTACCACTACTGTATTGGACAGCTAGCGTGGGTAGAAGACTTCCTTAATTGCCCCTGCTTCAAGGAGCCTTTCTGCCTCCTCAATTACTGCGTCCATATGCTGTGTAGTTGCTTTCCTTTCTTTTTGGACCACAGGTTGGCATTGTAGGTCGACATTGAGTCTATGGCAGGCTACCTCGGGATCAATTCTTAGCATGTCATAAGGGGTCCAAGCAAAGATTTTTATATAGTGTGTCAGCAGTTCCATCAATAATTTTTCCTCAATTTTGGATAGGAAAGTGCTAATCATAAAGAACTTCTCTCATGCCGATTTATCTCCACTATCTTTAGGTCTTCCATAACCTTTTTTTGGTTGTCTGCCTGACATCGTCGATAATGGGAGTGTCCTCATGGAGCTCCATCATCTAGACCTTGCCCATTTTTTCTTTAGTGGCGCAAGCTGTCAGAAAACATTGCTTGGCTGTGACCTGATCTCCTCGAATCTCCCTAACTCCTTTAGGGGTTAGGAAGCGAATTAGTTAATAATAGCTGGATTGTATGGCCTTTATAAGGTGCAACCACGTCTGGCCTATGATTGCATTAGAGGGGGAAGGCACATTGACTACTAAGAACTTTGTCTGAAGCGTAATTCCTCTTGCGGCTACTGGGATTATCACCTTTTTGAGCTACCAGATTGGGTCTAAACTGAAGCTGATCAAAGGGTTAAGGGATGGCTGCATGTCGAAATCTTTTAACTCCAATTTTTTTAAGAGGTCGTAATACATGACTTCATATGAGCTTCCTTGATCAATCACCATTCTCCTAACGTCATAATTCCCTAACCACAGTGTCACCACCAGTGTATCATTATGGTTGGGGGGGGGGGGGAGGGGGTCTGAACTCCTACTAAATCATCGTCAATAGAGGTTATGGCTTTAGCACTATTGTCGACTTTAACCTTCTTGGTTGGAGGCTTGACTTGCATCACTTGCCTTAGGTGTGCTACTTTCTGGATCTCTACTCGATACTTGTGAGGATCCATCTCTACTGACCCTGTTGATCCATGCAACACAGCAATTACCTAGGGTGGCTCTATCTGGGCTTCCTTTTGTGGGGCACCATCTTGTTTGCTCTACTTTGCTCTGTTTCCTGCTTAGTCTTTTCTTGGTCTATGTACTGGTCAAGGTGGCCAACTTTTGCCAGTTCTTGCAAGTGATTTTTTAAGTGTTTGCAGTGCCCTGTTTGGTGCCCCTTTTTCTTGTGGTAGGACCAAAACTTTCTTTGATCTCGTGCTGCGGGATCTCCCACTAACTTTGGTGGCCACTTGAAAAAGGGTTTTTCCCATATTTGGAGTAGAATTTTATAAATCGGGTTCTTAAAGACCGTGTTAACCGCTTCGATCTTTTTTTTGCTCGGTTGCTGTTTTCTTCACGTTTGGGCTTCTTGCTTTTCCTTCCATCTCTCTTATCAAATTTCTCGACAACCTTTTATTGGATTAGTTGTGCGATATCTTCTTTTACTCTGGTGAATTGTTTAATTCTCAACATCAAATCCTGTACCCTAGTAGCTGGTTTTTTCATCAAGGATTGCCACAATCGGTGCTCCTTGGGTAGGCCGATCTTGAATTGTGCGATGGCTAACTGTTCGCTGCACTTCTCAATTTCATTGTAGGCCTCCTAGTAGCGTCTTGCGTATGCTCGTAAGTCTTTTCCATCCTTTTTCTATAAGGGCAGCAAGTAGTCTACCTCCTTAGGCTACTTGTTATTTGCGACGAAGCGAGCGGTGAATAGCTCAGTGAGTTGTCTCCAACTTGCTATTAATCTGGATGGCAACTTGTTGAACTATCGTAAAGCTACTTCTCCAAGATTTGATGGAAAAACTCAACACATTAAAGACTCGTCTCCACTCCACAGTACCATCATTTATTTGTAGTGCTGAATATAACTAATGAGATCTTTCTTCCTATCATAAGGTGTAAACTTTTTTGAAGGTCAGTGGGCCTCAATTTCGTCTATGAGGGTGTGGATGCGATCTGATCAAGGGCTCTCCTGGTTATGTCATAGGTCGTTTGTCCAGTTTGGCTTTTGTCCCTGTTGTCTAACTGCCCATTCAGCCATCGGTTCTAGTCATGCTGTTTTGGATTGACTCTTATAGGATCTCTTACGAGTGGAGTTTGATTCCTCCCATGCTGTTGATCTTCCTATTTGTCCTTGTAGTGTCCAGCACTGGAGGCATGGCTCACAGTTAGATGTGCGGTAAGAGGGCTCGTGCTTCTAGAATTCATCCTCATCCTTATAGGCCAATCTGGAGATCTTCTGTGGACTTGTCCATCTCTTCTAGCAATTACCTGCCTCATAGTTTTGACTTGAGACTTGAGGTGGGCTATCTCTTCATCTCGTCACCGGAATTCCTGCTTGGCTGCTCGGTGTGATATATTACTAGGCAGACACCCATTGGAGGGTAAGGGGTTCAAGTTCTTGCGATAGTTCCTTTGGCGGTTTGGATTTCTAACGTATTGTGGAGCCCACGGTAGTTACTCTCATCTTCTCTAATGGTTATCATCAAGGACTCGTATTTTCAATCTTATCTAGCGGCCTCCCGAACTTCGTGTTAAACTATCTCAGTGATCTAACAGGTGAGTATCTTAGTGACTGGAAAAATCTTGAATGTCTTCAATCTCCCTATTGGTGGGCTCAACTCTTCCTCTAAGAAAGTTGGTACTTATTGTTGCTTAGACCTTCCCACAGACGGTGTCAATTGTAACTAGAATTTTTAGGAAGGTTTGATCCAATGCACGAACCAAATTGACGAGCACAAGCAATCTACAAGAGAATAAGACAATGAAAATGCGTCGGTCCTCTTTGGGCTGATGACACTTCGATGATTAAGTTAGCAAGCTTAATCACAATGAATGGAATAAAGTACTTTCAATTAGCACACAAGTGAACCTCCCTTGCCTCTTTAATGCATGGGTATTTATAGTTATCGAAATGACATATTCCTTTTGGGAGTTGTAATCAATCTCCTTCTGGGAGTTGTAATCAACTCCTTCTAGGAGTTATCCCCTTTAGGTTAGTTTACGATATATTGGACTTATCCTTTGAGGTCCTGATCCATTGAGGAATGAGACTTGTGTCTGCTAGACTCATTAGCCCTTATAGTTTTTGGATCATACTCATTGGGCTAGTCCTATTGGGAATGGGCCCAGGGTTGGCATAGACCCGGCTTGCTAGGTCGGTAGACTTGCATTGACCTTCCTGAGCTAATCATCCTTTGTGGTGGGCTTGGCTCTTATTGGGCCCCCAATAACCTATTTGAAACAAAAAAAAAGAAAGAGAAAAGAAAGCAAAAGAAATCAAATTAATGATTTTATTACCTTTCTCTATTTGGTTTTTAATTTGAGAGAAAAGAGAAGAAAAAAGAAAAAGAAAAAGTGATTTTTATTTTCACTAATTTTATTTTCTTTCCTCTGTTGTCTTTAATAATTATCTTATCATTATTTTACTATTTTCCATTAACTTTAAACAAACAAAAAATATTTCTCTTCAATTTTCTTTGCAAACTAAATAAAAAATAACTATTTTTTTCTACAATATCCCCCTATGCTTTCATTATCTTCAACAAGTTCTGACACTAGCTGTAAAGGAATAGAACCATAGGCTGGAGTGGGCCCTACTTGGAAAACTTTTTTGGTGGTCCGCCCTTGCTCATTCTACTCCCAACCCAAACCATAGAGGCTAGGGGCATCATGGGTCTTGAGTGGGCCTATAAACAGTTGTTTTCTAATAGTCCCAGCTCCAGGCCCAATTTAATTACAGAAATAAGGCTCGGAGTCAAGGCCCACAGCCTCCAAGTAGCAAACCCTAGAATTTTGATTTCTCACCTGCCTATGAAACGCCTTATAAAGAAGCCGCTGAAGGGTTTTACGGCCATCCGCGTTATACAGAGGCTAGAGAGAGACTTTGTGTAGAGAGAGTGAGAGAGAGAGAGGATCAGAGAAGATGCCGGCAGGTCATGGTTTGAGGTCGAGGACGAGAGATTCGTTCTCCCGAGCCTTCCGCAAGAAGGGTACAATCCCGCTCTCGACGTACCTGAGGACTTACCACATCGGAGACTATGTCGACGTCAAGGTTAACGGCGCCGTTCACAAGGGTATGCCCCACAAGTTCTACCATGGTCGAACCGGCCAGGTCTGGAACATCACCAAGCGCGCTATTGGTGTCGAAGTCAACAAGCAGGTCGGCTCCTCTGTCCATATCCCATCTATATATGTATATATACACACATGTATGTGATCTCTGTGTTCTATGGTTTCTTTGTCTGATCTGCAGGCGTTTGATGTTTTTAATGTGTTGAAATGGAGTAATTATCTAGGTTTCCTTTTGAAATGAGTATTTATCATGTGAGTGATATGTATTGATTTGGAGGTGATATAGTAAATTGCGATATGTATATTTGTATATAAATATGTTTTTATTCACTGGTTAGTTTTTTTTAGATGGGGAAATGTTTGGTGTTCAATTGTTGTTTAAATGGTAGACTAATTATGTGGGTTTTAGTTAATTTTTGGAAGTTGGATTAAAGAAGAATGCGACTCTCTGTGTGCTTCTATGATATTTATGCTCCATTTTTCAGGGTGATGTGCTTAATTGCTTTGGTGATCTGTTTGAGTTATGCTGTAGATACAAAATGAAGGGGGTTCCGTATATTGTTTTGTTTGCTTATTATTATTGTTATTGTCATTGTTTACTTGTATGAATGTTGTTTTGGCTGGGGTTATTAGAAATGGAGAAAGAAGTTAATATATTTGGCCTTGATCTTGACCACTAATTATTCTCCACACAGACATACTTGTAAAGTTGGACCATGTAAATGTCATGCTTTCATGGGCTTTATTGGATTAGAATTATATTGTTAAGCTCATTCCCTTTCAAAGACTTCTGATTTGAGGGAAATGATGATTTGGCTTTGTGAGGTTTCTGTTTTATTGCACAGTACTGTATATCTGTTTCTAATGGTGATGTTTGCGTGTAACATGTTTCTCATGTTTGAGTCGAAACTGGCTGTTCAAGGAGTATTTAATGTGTGATGTTTCCTAGATGTAGTAATGGGTAGTTTTGCTATGTTGATTTTTAGTTTGTTGGATTTGGATCGAGTAAAAATGGATAAGTTTACTGGTCTAGGTTAAATTAGTGATTTTATCTTACATTTATTTATGTATTTCGCTTCTCGAAGTCTTTGTCAAGCTTTTACTTACCAAAATAAAAAAAAAAGCCTTTGTCAAGCTTTTTAACTGATCTTGCATGGGGTTTGAGGGTTAAAAGAATTAAAAACATGACCCTTTTGTACTGTCATGACCCTTCTTATATGTTTGGTTGCCTTTGGTTTTTTTGTATCAAATCCTAGAAAGGAAGCATATTTTTTCTTTGGTTTTGGTTGTGGATTATCTTTGATAGTTGGGTTTTAACTGGATTTGGTCAACTCTGTGGCTATTAAACTCTTCTTGCTTGCTTAAGTTTCGGTCAATTATTATCATTGTTGGAACACCTGACATCTTCCATGTGTTGCCCTTTCTTCCTTATGGGAATGGGATTGTAGTTGAAGATGATGTTATTTTTAAAGGTGTTTCTAATATATATATATGCCTTGTAGTATGGTTTTTTCATTATTTTCATAATGTTTTGTTTGTAATGTGCATTTAGTTGTAATCTGAGTTTGCTGTGGCTTCTCATTTGCAACGATGGAGTTTTTTTTTGTTCATACACGTTTAGTTGCCTGAAGTCTGTAAAAGAAGATTTTTTGTGGTATGTATTTTCCTAGTAGTTATTTGTAGTTTGAGAGGTTGATCTGTAATCACATGGAACTGGTTCACAGAACTAAATTTGATCAATTTTGAAATCTTGCTTGATGTGGAATTGTGAGCTAATGTGTCTAACTAAAGGATACATCACAACTGTCAATTTTTTATTTGCCATGTGTTGCTTTTGTTGATGAATAGTAGACTACATTGTGCTGTATGTTCTTTCCCCCATTATTGTTATTATCTTTTTCCTTTTCCTTTTTATGTTATTTGACCTGGTTTGGTGTGCATTACTAATTGTGGGGCTTCTCATGTAGCTACCAATTGCCCTGCTTCTTAGCCTTCTATTTTCTCACTACTATGCTAATTGGGGATATTTTGAAGAGCTTTTGTGATTGTTTGTTTTTGGTCATGCTGCATGTATAGGTGCGTAACAAGATACTCAAGAAGAGGATCCATGTCAAAATAGAACATGTTCAGCCTTCAAGGTGCACTGAGGATTTCAAACTGAGGAAAAAGAAGAATGATGAACTGAAGGCAGAGGCCAAGGCAAGAGGTGAAACCATCAGCACAAAGAGACAGCCTGAGGGCCCTAAACCTGGTTTCATGGTGGAATGTGCAACCTTGGAGACTGTTACTCCCATTCCATATGATGTTGTCAATGATTTGAAGGGTGGCTACTAGGTTACCTCCTCTTGTTGAGTTCTTGTTTGGTTTTTCTTTTTGTGCTGTGAACTTCCTAAGACTTAATTTTCATAGCTTGGTTTTTTGTTTTGGTTCCTAGTTAGTTATTATGGGTTCAGTAGACTCTGCGTATGAACAAGATGATCTTCTATGCGATTTCCTATTGATATTTCTTTTGCATGTTGGATTCTTTCATATTTTCTTGTGTTTGTGCATGGTCTTTGTTCTTGAACTCAGTATCTGTTTCCCTTCCAAACGGTGGCCTAGTACTAATGCCTGTTGGATTACTTGATTTGATGGTTAGTTTGCGTGTTTTTAATTGTCTTTTGGTTTTTTTGTTTTGGGGGTTACAAAACTGCAATCTTGTAATGCTTCTCGCGCGTTCTCTTTAGCACCCTCTCTGCTTCGTGGACTAGAAATGCTGCATTCAACTAAAGATGGTAAATAGGACATCCCTCTGTTTTCAGTGGCTTTATGAGAGCTATCATTGTTTTAATGATTTCCCAAATTTGTTTCTTTTAAAGGTTTCAAGGAAAACTAATATACTTAATTTAAATGTTTGTACTCTGTTCACACCCTATGGAAAAACTCATAACCTAATCAATTATTTCGTGGAAATTACTGAGATAATTGGCCACGAATATTCATTCTGGGTGCATTTTGCTCATGTGAAAGCATGTATCATGTGGGCTGTCATTTTTCTAAAAATGCAAACGTTTTTGTGTTTTATGCTCTTAGTTGTTCCTGAATCTTCAAAAATATTATAGAGAGGTATAGTCAGGGCTGCTCAAAGAATGAGATGGGAATGGAGGGAACGAGAAAACTAAGATGAGTCATTTGCTGACATTTAAGTGGAGAAAGTATGTGATAGAAAGATTTGATACTCTCAAGTGTATGTGATAGAAAGATTTGATACTCTCAAGTGAAGCACCAAATGACCACCCACCAAAGTTTTTCTGTATGTCTTTTTTTTTTTTTTGTTTTTTTGATTTAGTTTTGGAACTTGCTAAACATATCCCTTTCAAAACATTTTTATGTTTCCAAAACTGAAAGCACTTCATTGACAACAGGCTGAATGCAATCGAAAGTTATAATGACAGATTCGATAGTATTTGAAATATTATCATAGAAGTGATAGAAGTCCATTTTCTTCTTCATAGTATTTGAAATAGATCTTCCTATCTTATTACAGACACTCAATGGGAAGGCACAACTCCAGTGGTTTACCACCTGATGTGCTTGTGTCTTCAACTCCTTTTAGTAAGTTTTACTAGATGACAAACCCGTAAAAATCAAATAACAGATGGTACTTTTTTCATTCACTTCTAAGGTCCATCTAACTCAGGCTAATGCGCGAGTCCAGCCTTGAGCTTGTGAATGATGGCAACATCAGTTTTGAAAGACATGGCCAGGATTCCATCAAAGATGCTAGTATTGAAAACAGTGCTAGGAACTGACACGGTTCCGCGCTTGCACTGCCAAATGCAGAGACTGCAAATGCAAGATCCGTTTGACCGCTGTTGTACTGGTAGTGAACGAATCCCTTAGGAAACACAAACATGACACCGGCTTGGAGTGTCTGAGTAAAGAGCTTGTTAGTGGTGTCAACAAAACCGACTTCAAGAGAACCTTCTAGGAGAAACAAGAGCTCTGCTGCGCGAGGATGGGTGTGAGGTGGGTTGACAGTGCCAGCCGGGTATAGAAGAACTGCATAAGAAACACTCTGCCCATTAAGAACTGGGAAATTCCCATGCTAGCTTTCACAACCTCGAAGGTTGTTGGGATCTCTCCCCCATTAAGAACCCGCATGCCAGTGAAGGTGAATAGGTTTCCGCCAACAATGTAAGTGTTTGGCGGGACTATAAAATCATTAAGGATGTCTGGATCGCCTGCCATAGCTATATGGAGGGTGGCAAATACAAACACCAGTTTGAAAAACAATTCATGCTTTGATGCCATGATTGCCATGTTAGAACCAAGGGGAAGGAAAATTTTAGTAGGTGGTGGACTATCTTGAAGGTTCTTAGGCTTTGTTATTTTGTCCAACAGCAGGAGAGATCAATTTATGGAGGGAGTTGTTAGAGGCTTGTACCTGTAAAGCACGTCTAAGAGACAGAAAACTGCAATTGAGGACGATATGGACCTTGCTTTAGATGATATATCTTGATATTGTCAATTGGTTTCTAATGCTAACAAATTTACTCTTTCTTTTTTCGGTCATGGCTTATCCGGCTAGAAAATAGGCCAATGGATTCACATATACTAGTGGATTTTTCTGTTTGGAGTCTCTCATGCACAATGATGAGGAGGAAAGTCACAAGAGTAGTGCTTTCTTTCTTTCTTTCTTTCTTTCTTTCCTGTTTTTAGCTATGATTTCTCTTCTTTATTTTCAGGTTGAGCCATTCATAGAAAATAGACGAGGAACAAACCTTGTGAACTTCACCTTAGCTGGCCATAAAATGAGACATAAAAGAGAGCTTGACAAATTTCTCTTGATTTTTTAAATACAAAGTCAGAAGTAATATCCTCACCAATGGAAATTGCCATTCAGAGACTAGAAAAGGTTAGCCCTTACACAAAATTATATATGTGAAAGAGCAAAATCAATTGCTAAAACATTTACAAGTTAAGAAAACAGCTAGTTGTCTATGTTTGATTTATTCCCCATTACTCTTCAGGCAGGCCTTTTCCATAATTTAGTGGCTTAGTGTTGTCTTTAGGGATTCTTTTGACAACAAATCCTTATAATTTTGATAAAGACAACAGTCAATAGTTGCCAATTGCCAAATTGTTTGCATTAATCTCCTCGTTCTTTGCTTTCAGGATTTTCTTGTATGGAAAGTTTGTCAGTTTCTAACATAGTTTACATCTTCGTGCGTACAAATTAAGAGAACGTTCATTGGCCTCAAATATTAAATATTTTGTTTAGCTCAGATTATTTGGGTGTCAAAGTCAATGATTAGGCTTCCATATACATTAAATCTTGACTTGTCAATATGACATTACAGTTCAATATAAAAACACACAGTAGAAGTCGGAAAACATCAAGTTACTAATGGTCAATCCAAGGAAACTAGGTTTTGTTTGCTTCTATAAAGTTACCGACCTCAATGAAAAAAAAGAAAGAAAGAAAAGAAAAAACAACTCTGTAAGAGTAGAAAGCACCATTTCAGAGCCGACAGGATGACTAACAAGGCTGCAAATTTTCTGGAGAATGACACATATTGGAAGTTGAGTGGATTCATATTGTTCCAGTAAGCATTTCCAGTTATTCAGCCATAAAATATCAGCCAATACCATGGCTATTAGTGCGTTACTTTTAGGATTTTGGAGATGTCATTAGAGGTTATTTTTATGATTGCTGCCATTTCTGATAATTGTCCCATTTTTGTGTTAAGTTTATGCGGATGAACCAATAAGGACGATACCAAGTTGAGAACCAAACGCTGGGGAAGCTGAGTTGAGAACCAAATGCCATTTCCTATTAGAATACCTGTTTGACACTACAATTAGAGCGGGTTCTTCTTTCTTTCCTTTTTTGAGGGGAAATTAGAGTGACTTCACAAAATATATATTTTTGTGGTTTGTAATTTAAAATAATCATAAATTAAATGCAACGAAGCCAATTTTTCCAATTAGATCTGCAATTTTTATTTCCTTGCAAAACTAGTGTTTTGATGATTACAATCTCACTGGGGGAGCAAAGAGGTCCAAGAATAAGCCAATTGAAAGGCGAAATTTAAACTTAAAAAATACTTCTGTTCACAAATTTTCTGCTATAATAGCCCGGAAGAACAAGATTCGAGAGTTCAACCCAGACAACTCACCTTCCATCACATTTGCAGAACAAGAAGATCAAATTACAGTGTAGTGCTTAGATTCCTAGAAGTTCATGAGGACATCTGGCAAATAGGAAGCAATATGAAATTCATCAGATGCTATGCAAGTAGGCAATTTTGTTGGATATGTGGGGGTGTTGACAATGGTTCAAGTTGACACGGGTTGTATAGCTTTCCACTATTGGATGCGAAAGGTGAAGGTTGGGTAATTAAGTCATAGTTGTCACATAAACTATTGGACCGGCGTAATCTAATGTTACCTAACTGGAACTTAGTAATGAATGAAGCTTCTGTTCAACTCGAAAGTCTTCACATTTGCACGTATCTTCTATTACAGCATATATTATTTATGAGATCACGTTGTCCAGATGGGATACATCTCATTTTCAAATACAATGGGGTGGGGCAAAATAGGGTGGTGATGATGGTCCCGACTAAACTGGGGCCGTATTATCAGTCGATCGGCACTTACTAGACGACGCCCTTCCCATGCTATCTGGTCGTTGCCCGACCAGGTCTCCCAACCGTTCGTCCTCGACCTCTCGAGCTGAATGGATCCCCGTAACATCCCAGCGATCCGGTCGGCGCCCGACCGTGTCAATAGGGCCCACTTCTGACACAAGCCACCCTGGCACACATTAGGGGCATGGGCTTGGCGTGTACCGGCAACAATAGCCATGCCTTTGACACCGTTCTGACACACGCTACCATGGAGTGTGGGGATGACTCTCTCAAGTGTTCTGACACCGCTCTAATCCTCTAGCTAGAGGCCGCCACGTGGAGAGGCCACCTATCACCCTCATGCAGACATAGAAGGGGAAAACTCAACCCCTTCGAAGGTATGCAAACATACGACCCCTAAAAGAAAAACCCTAAGGCATCTTTCCCTCTCCAACACTTTGATCCCGTTGAATCTAACTTAAACACTGGAGAGCCTTTGGCTCCCATCACACCGGTGGGTTTAGTGCATGAGATCACCGGCCGGCTAAAGGGGAGTTCATCCCGGACCTGAGGGCAAGCCACCACGAGTTTGCTGCATCATCAGCTAGTGCCGTCTGTGGGAACGACTATCCTCATGGCATTTCATGGTCTTGACTAGGTCTGGGATTAGCACCCTGCCAGAAGGAAATACGATGGCCGACACCAGCATAGAGAAGATAGCCGCCTTGGAGAAGACGGTGACTGACATGATGGCCATCATACAACAGTTGGTCCGTCAAAACGCAGAGTTGCTCCAACGAAACCTAACTCCTCCGGTGGAGATTCTGTCGCGCCCCAACCCGCCGGCAGAAGAACAAGAGGAGCAGGAGGTCGATAAGGATTCATCCATTCCCCCTAACAGTAATAAGCACAAACGAGCCACGCCATCCCATCAAGGACGGAGATGGTAGGCGACAAGTCGGAGAGCTTCCATGCTTGGGACGAACAACTGAGGGCCATGCAAGCTCAGATGGCAGGAGTTTTAGCCACCTTAGAGGCCAAAGCTCCAAACACCGTAGATGCCCTCATTGGTTGAACGGCCTCGCCATTCACACAGAAGGTGATGGATTACCCGCTTCCCCTGAAGTTCAAAATGCTGACTTTGGACGCGTTCGACGGATCTAAAGACCCAGTGGACCACTTGGAGATATTCAGGGTGCTCATGCATCTGCAGGCAGTGCCGGACGAGATCATGTGCAGAGCATTCCCTATCACGTTGAAGGGTTTAGCATGAACCTGGTTCAACAAAATCAAACCGGCGACGGTCTCCACCTTCAAGGAACTTAGCAAGCTCTTTGTGAGCCACTACATTGGGGCCCAGCGGTAAAGGAGGCCCGCGGCGTACTTGCTGACTGTGAGGCAGAACAAGGAGGAGACGTTACGGGAGTATGTGGGGAGGTTTAACCAAGAAACTTTGGCCGTGGGCGACGTGGACGATAAGGTGGCCGTCACGACATTCATGAGCGGCTTGAGAAGTGGGAAGCTCCTCTTCTCCCTATCGAAGAGGCTA
The DNA here is from genome assembly GCA_033060915.1 of Euryodendron excelsum. NCBI lineage: Eukaryota > Viridiplantae > Streptophyta > Magnoliopsida > Ericales > Pentaphylacaceae > Euryodendron > Euryodendron excelsum. The sequence continues at coordinate 20,596,023 of CM065396.1, forward strand.
CCTTAGAACATGGCTAAATTGATGCTCCGAGCTCAGAAGCACATGAATGCAGAAGATGCTATGAGCGCCAGGCGAGACAATGACGAAGGGAGCGGCTCGCGCACGGAGAAGAAGCGGCCCAATAGAACCTCAAACGATGAGAGGGAGACGAAGGCGAGCAGAAGTAGCAACAGGGTGAGGAGCCGGGGAGAAGAGAGACGCCAGCACTACCACGGTCTAGATTGAATGTTCACCCCACTCATGACAAAGTTAAAAGATGTCCTAATGGAGATCAGAGATGACCCGGACCTGAAATGGCCCGAGCCTTTGAAGACGCCTCGAGCATGAGGAACAGAAGGAGGTACTGTCGGTTCCACCGTGATCATGGCCATGACACGGAGGACTGTATTGACCTGAAATAGCAAATTGAGGATATGATCAAACGAGGTAGACTCAGCCGCCATGTGGCCAGCCGAGACCGAACATGGGGGGAACGACGCAATCCAGCAAGGACAGAAACAACCACCTAGCCCATTGGAGAGATAAGGGTCATTGCAGGAGGATTCGTTGGAGAAGGAGAGTCCTCTTCGGCGAGGAAGAAGCATGTTCGGGACATCTAAACTGAAGCGAAAGTAATGCTGGTCGGGACGGCTAGCAAGAAGACAAAGACCGAGGGCCCCGGGATCACCTTCATGGAGGAAGAAGCAGCCGAGCTACACCAACCACACGATGACCCTCTGGTCGTCTCCGTGGTGATCTCCAACTTCAAAACCTGGAGAATCTTAGTCGACAGCGGAAGCTCGGCCGACATCTTGTTTTGGAGGGCCTTCAAAAAAATGTAGATTGGCCAAGAGAAGTTGAAGCCAGTAAGCTGTCCCCTGGTCGGCTTCACCGGAGACCGGGTGGTCTCTCTTGGATCCATCGCCTTACCAGTCACCCTTGAAGAGGAACTGCACTGGACAACGAAAATGGTCCACTTTCTGGTTGTGGATTGCCCATTTGCATACAACGCCATCATTAGCCGAACTGCTCTGAACCAGTTTAAAGCAGTCACTTCCACGGACCATCTCCGGATCAAATTCCCGACCGACACTGGGCTCGGGTGCACAAGGGGAGACCAGAAGGAAGCATGGGAATGCTACATGGCCTCCCTCAAAGGGGAGCTCAACAGGGAGACCTTGGTCATCGAAGAGCTCGAGCCAAGGGATGAGGAGGAAGTCAGAAGGGGCGAGTCGGCAAAAAAACTGGAAGTGTCTTGGTCGGGGCCTAGGAGCAGAACAGGACAGTGAAAATAGGGGCTACCGCACCTGAGGAGTTGAGGTAATAGTTGCGGGAGTTCTCGAGAGACAACGTCGACATGTTTGCCTGGTCTCACGAGGACATGCCCGGTATCGACACACGAGTAGCAGCTCATTACTTGAACATCGACCCCGAGGCCAAGCTGGTTAAGCAGAAGAGAAGGCGCTTTGCGCCGAACAGGAATGATGAAGTTGCTGAGGAAGCAGAGAAGTTGGTGCATGCAAAGTTTATAAGAGAAGTGCACTTCCCCACCTGGCTCTCCAACGTCGTCATGGTAAAGAAGTCCAATGGGAAATGGAGGATGTGCGTTGACTTCACCGACGTGAACAAAGCATGTCCGAAGGATAGTTTCCCACTACCGACCATCGACCTCCTCATTGACTCTACAGCGGGGTATGAAATGCTAACCTTTATGGATGCTTTTTCAGGATATAACCAAATCCGGATGGCGGAGCGCGACCATGAGCATACAGCCTTCATTACAGATCGAGGGCTCTATTGTTACAACGTCATGCCGTTCGGATTAAAGAATGCAGGGGTAACATACCAACTGTTGGTCAACCTCATGTTCAAATCACAGATTGGGTGTAATATGGAGGTTTACATGGGCAACATGTTGGTGAAAAGCAAGGAGGCCACCAACCACCTGCGGGATCTTGAAGAGATGTTCCAGACACTCCGCAAGTACCGAATGAAGCTTAATCCCGCCAAGTGTGCCTTCGGCGTCGCCTCGGTAAAGTTGCTAGGCTTTATGGTCTCACAAAGGGTGATTGAGGCGAACCCAGAAAAGATTCAGGCCATCATCAACATGCAGGCGCTCCGGACGACGAAGGATGTTCAACGGCTGGCAGGACGTGTTGCAGCCTTGAACAGATTCATCTCCCGGTCCACCGACAAGTGTCTTTCATTCTTCAAAATCCTACACAAGGCGTTCGAGTGGAATAAGGAGTGTGAAGTAGCATTCGGTCAACTCAAACAATATTTTAGCTCAGTCCCGCTGCTCAGCCAAACCGTCCTGGGGGAGGAATTGTTTCTCTATTTGGTAGTGTCGGCGACTACAGTGAGCTCAGCTCTAGTCCGAGAAGAAGGGGGGATCCAAAAGCCAGTGTACTACACCAGTCGAGCCTTGTGTGGACCTGAAGATGGAACTCATGGCTCTCGTGCTGGTGACTGCAGCTTGGCACCTGAGGCCCTACTTCCAAGCCCACACGATTGTGGTACTCACTGACCAGCCCTTGAAGAACATTCTACACAAGCCAGAGACGTCAGGACACCTAGTGAAATGGTTCGTTGAACTTAGTTAGTTCGCCATCCACTACCGACCCCGACTGGCGATCAAAAGGCAAGCTGTTACGGATTTCATTGCAGAATTCACTAACTTGCGCCCTGCCACCCCTGAAGTCGACCTACCTGACAGCAACTGGGTCCTCAATGTCGATGGTTCTTCCACTCACGATTCTGGTGGTGCCGGCGTGGTCCTCGTCACCCCAGATGGCTACAAGATGGAATATGCTCTCTACTTCAAGTTCCCTGCCACCTACAACATTGCAGAATACGAAGCATTCATTGCTGGTCTCAGAATGGCTCGACAAATGGGGGCCGAACACATAGTGGTGCGAAGCGACTCTCAATTGGTGGTGAAGCAAGTCCAGGGAGAGTTCGAGGCCAGAGAAGACAACATGAAGCAATATTGCCAGGTAGCGAAGAGCCTGGCTAGAAAATTTGCTAAGATATTACTAGAGCGAGTATCGAGATTGCAGAACGAAGAGGTAGATCAGCTAGCCAGGATTGCCTTGTCAAATGAGCCCGACCCGAATGTCCCAATTGAGATTCTTGATTCACCGAGCATCCAGAGCCCGAAAGTCGACCAGATCGAGCCCGAATCCTTATGGATGAGCCAGATCAGGAATTTATTGGAGAACGAAACCTTGCCTGAAGACCGGAATGAGGCGAGGTGGATGTACTACTGTTCAAGCAGATACCTCATGCAGGACGGAGTACTCTACAAAAGGGGGCATACCATGCCGCTTCTTCGTTGCGCTAATAAGGAAGAGGCAGACTACATAATGCGGGAGGTCCATGAAGGGGTGTGTGGGAACCACTCTGGTGGCTGGTCTCTCGCCAAGAAGATATTACGAACGGCCTATTATTGGCCCACCATGGAGAGGGATGCCCAGGAATTCATCAAGAAGTGTGACAAGTGCCAACGGTTCACCAACATCCCAAGATTGCCCTCTCAAGAGCTAACCTCGATCCAGACCCCCTGACCCTTCGCACAGTGGGGGATCGACATCGTGGGACCATTGCCGCTCGCCAAAGGACAGACGAAATTTGCAGTGGTGGCAATCGACTACTTTATAAAGTAGGTGAAGGCAGAGGCCTTACTGACGATCATTGAGGAGAAGATGAAGAAATTATTATGGCAAAATATTGTGTGCAAGTTCAGAATCCCCAGGGTCGTCATCACGGACAACGGGAAGCAGTTCGAGGGCAGGCAATTCAACCAACTGTGCGCTAATTTGGGAATAAGTCACCAAACTTCGTCCCCTGAGCACCCCCAAACAAACAGACAAGTCGAAGTTACCAACAGGTCCCTCTTGAAGATCCTCAAGGCGAAGTTGGAGAAGGCCAAGGGTTTGTGGGCGGAGGAGCTCCCTAACATCCTTTGGGCCTACAGAATGACAAAGAAAGTGTCCACAGGGCAGACGCCGTTCTCACTTACCTTTGGCACCGAAGCTGTCATCCCAGTAGAGATCGGCCTTCCCAGCCCCAGAACGTTGCAGTTCAACCCCGTTACCAACGGTGAAGTCATAAATGTAGACTTAGATCTATTAGAGGAAAGGAGGCTATAGACAGCTATGAGAGTGGTGTCCTACCAGCAGAAGATGCGTCAATACCATAACTCTAGAGTTCAACCAAAAGACTTCACGACCGGGGACCTTATTCTGAAGAGAGTCAATCAGTCCACCAAAGATCCTAGAGAGGGCAAGCTCAGACCCAACTGGGAAGGACCCTACTGTTGGGGACTGCGAAATTTTCCGCGACCTGGCTGTAGTGTATACGCATACTACCAAAAATTCTGGTTTGATTAGCATAACCTAATTTCCGTGATTAGAATCGTACTTTCGAGATCTCTTTGGTTTAATCCTGAAAATAAGAATCCGCACCAAGCACGAATCAGCAAGCTCGAACTCAACCTTCAGACTTCTGCTGTATTCCTCGTACACGCCTTGCTTTATAGAGAGTGGGCTCGCTGCTGCTAGGGTTTCTCTTCCTCACAAAATCGTGTATCTCTCAATTATGTGTAGAGTATGTCACCCTAGCAGCTCTTAGAGCGCGTATATATATAGGCTACAACAGGGACCATAGGATTAGTATAATTAAGGCTTCCTACGCAAATAAGGACTCCTAATCCAACCAGGATTAATCTTTATTTACGTAAATTATAATTCATACCACTAAGGAATTATAATTGCACTTCCTGTTATATTAGAAATTATATTTCGAGCTCTATATTATTAAATGCTTATTTATCTCCCCACGTTAAGATTACAGATATCCATCTATTAAATTAAATTACTGACAATTAAATTTAATAGACTTATTTAATTCCTTGAGACCTTCCACTTAACTTATTTGATATGTCAGATTCATAATCCACTTGCAGGGTTTGACATAATCAAACTTATAAGCTTCCTCGAGGGGGTGTCATCAATCCCTATACGGGGACATGGATTCCATCAATAATAAATATTCACCATACACGTAATGTTATCGTCCAACTCACTGAGTTTATTGACCCACAAAGAATCTCACTCTTCTGTGAATCAAAATAATAAATACTACATGCACGTGTCTATTTATTATGTTAGGATTAAGAGTATAAGCACTCATAATAATCATGAGGTATTAATTGTTTTATATAGTCAGTATAAAAACAATTACCTCAACACGGTCCTGTTCAATACACACAAAGTGTACTAGTGCAAGGAGTTGGAACTATACCATTCCCCATAGTCAAGACAGACCTATTAAAACCTTGTACTACAGTCCTACTGATGGTGTGTCCATTTCCATCTAAGACTGTGAACGATTAACTTATATTCCATAAGAATCGATGATATGATCTTCCGTGTGTAAGTTGTACTCTACACACCAAATCATCTACTATATAGAATAAGAGACACACATGCATAATCATTAAATAAATAACGCAATGCAAACATTTCTCACACAGATTCTTATTGAAATGGAATAACTAATTTATTAATAAATACTAAAGTCACTACACAAAGCATGTCTTTTTGTATAAATTCCCAACACCTACGAGGTGGTCGGCAACACTAGAAAGGGGACGTACAGGTTGAGGAACTCAGAAGGCAAGGAGCTTCGGCACTCGTGGCACTTAGAGCATCTAAGGAAGTACTACTCCTGAAAGGTTCCTACTTGTAATTCACCAGAATATCAATAAAAGAGACTGTTTGACAATTGTCTGCTTACGTAAAATCGACACAGAATCTGCCTACTTGTGTGGAAACGATATAGAATCTGTTCGGTCAAGTGCCAAGCAAAGCCAGAGGGCCTTAAATGGCAATGGCATTGAATCTGCTTGGTCAAGCGTTGAGCAAAGCTAGACGGCCTTAAATGGCAATGGTATTGAATCTGCTCAGTCAAGCACCGAGCAGAGCCAGACGGCCTTAAATGGTAATGGCAATGAATCTGCTTGGTCAAGCGCCGAGCAGAGCCAGATGGCCTTCATGGCAAAGGCATAGAATTTGCTTAGCCCACGTGCCGAGCAGAGCCAGACGACCTTAATGGCAATGGCATTGAACCTGCTCGGTCAAGTGCTGAGTAGAGCCAGATGGCCTTAACGACCATGGCATTGAATTAGCAACAATGTTGGACCTGTTTGGTTATCGTTGCCGATCAGGTCCACGTTAGCACTTACAAGCATTCTTCAAGCCACTCCAATAAAATGCTTAGAAAATACAACAGACACAGAGTATAAGAATAAAATTTCATTTCATTTATGCAAGGAGGGGTATAGAGGCAAAACGCCCCATATAAGAGTAAAAAAAAAAACAAAACAAAAAAACAAGAGACAACAACTAGTAAAGCAAAACAAGGGGGCCCGAACTACATTCACGCCTGACCTGCTCGGCAGTTTGTCCCTCGGCGTCAGCACGCTGAGCATCTTCGCCCTGGCCACCCGTAGTGGCCTCCTACTGAGTCTCGGTGGTTGGCCCTTTCCAACAGCATTCGGTTGGGCCCTTCCTTTGACTGCGTGGCCAGCGACGTCCTGGCCGTCTCCAGGCAGGACTTCATCAAGGGGGTCCAGGCCCGAGAAGTTCGAGTTAGGATATTTCTTGGACGCCTGCTTCCTGGTTGTCTTGAAGCCCAAGAGAAAATTGGGCTCCAATAGGGCCTGGAAGTCATCCCCGTCCTTGAACTCCTGAATGGCCTCAGCCCTTGCCTTCTTGAGCTCCTCGCTGAAGGCTGCTACGGTCTTCTCCAGCTTGTGCCTTTTGGCCTCTTCGGCCGAGAAGTTCAGCAACAACTTATTGGCCTACCTTGCGAGCCTTTCGTTGTTGGCCTGAGCTGACTGGAGCTCTTCCAAAGTAGAATCCCTCTCGGCACGGGCAGTCGAGACATCGCACTTTAGTGACTGGACCTCCTGGATGAGCACCGAGCTGGCTACCTTCTCCTCCTGGAGGGCCTTCTCCGAAGTCCCCAGGCGGTGGCCCAGAGCCATAACCCTAGCAAGAGAATGAAAACTAAATAGTTAGAACTTAGAACTACACAAAGGTCGACGCAGAACGGAATGATAACCACATAGAGGCTCACCTTGAACAGATCATGGTTGGCATCCCTGACCAGCCGTGAGTTGGGATGCTTGCTCAGCCTCGTGATGTCTGAGGGCCTAATTGTCTCTGCCACTCTCTCCCAGGCCATGTCCGAGCTATGGATAACATTGGCCGAGGCAGAAGCAGCTAGATTGGCATGGGCCTGGGAGTCTGCTAGAACGAGCATGCCACGCTTCGGCTGAGATCCCTCCAGATACCCTGGAGGAGGCCTAACGACCACGGAAACCTGGCCCTTCCCCTTCTGGGGGGGACCCCTTCTTTGGAGGAGGAGGGGGAGGGGGGAGCTCTTTAGTAGCCTCGACGGTCTTCTGGTGCTTTGATCTTGAGGCGCTTGCTGCCGCCGCCCTCTTCCTGGCCAGGTAGTTGATGTCAAAACTCATCGCGGCTGGCTCGAAAGTTGGCTGAGGTGCTTGGGGATCGGGCCGGACCTCAGCGGGATCGGTCTGAGCAACCACAGTAGACTGGCGATCTGCAAAGAGTAGCCAAAAAAATCAGAGAAGGACCAGCATAATGAAAGCAAAAATGTACTCACTCCTCTCACATTTTTGCAGCCACGGCCTTTCTGCTCAGTTCAGGCCCTAAGAGGTATTGGGTGAGCGCCTTGACAGTCACCAAGTCTTTGGCGGTCCAAAACTCGTACTCTTTGACCTTTTCTATAGCCGCCTTGTGCTCGGCAGATAGAAGGGGCTTAACCCGACTTGACACCCGTAAGACACGTAAGTCAGAATGGGCGACACATGCAACAAACATAAAAGAAAAAAAAGAGGAAGACTCGGGGAAAAGAACATACCTTTCTTACTCGGGTAACCCCATTGCCTGTGGATCTGGGCAGAGAAGTCTGTCTCCTAGGGGCAGAACTCGCAGCCCTCTCCGCTAATGAATAAGAACTGGTCCTCTAGTTCTTGTGTGAAGAAGGAAGCTTGGCGACCAGATCGAGTCTTGTCGACCGACCTGAGAAGTATCGGTACCCCTTCCCACGCTCGGCCGGCCTGTAGCAGTATGAGAATTCCTCTGGCGCCACGTCCCTCTCATGGACGATCTGCCAGAGGAGCATATAGCCCGCCATGATCCGCTAGGCGTTCGGTGAGAGTTGTCTGGGGGAGAGGCGTAACCTCTGCAGAATTTCTCTAACTGGCTGAGGGAACGGCACACGAAAACCACCAGCCAGTGTGCCCTCAAAGATTGCTATCTCCCCCTCCTTAGCCGAGCACGCCCAATTCCTAGGGTTGGGAGCCCTACACCTTACCCCTTTGGGATTTGGTACACCCGCCGAAGGGTAGCGACCTTCTCCCTATCGAGAGAGGAAGAAATCCCCACCGCTTCGTACCTGGGGTCATCCTCTTCCTCCCCCTCTCCCAGCCCGACCTCCTAAGCTTGGGCAGCAACCTCAGCGGGTTGGTCCCGTCCTTCCCCGACGCCAGAGTGGGCGGCCCCAACCTCCCATGACTCGGGAACTCCCTAGGACCCCCCGAAGTTTCCCACAGAGGCCTCCTCCTGGGTCCGACACCTCTTGACTTGATACCCATTAGAACCGATCTCTTCTGAGTTCGAGCTAAACCCCTCCAGATTTGATATTGTGCCGAGGGGCCTATAGCCCTCAATTCTATCAAACACCGGCTTGAAGAACTCACACAAGTCCCCAAGGATGGATTCTAAGAATTCTGGCCTATCAATAAACCTCGAAAGGTCGGGAATCAGGCCCCTTCCCTAAAAAATGGACATACAGTGAGTAATAAACTAGTACATACAACCAAAGGGCAAGGCTTACTGCGGTTCGAAGTACCGGCGGCGAGTTCTGAAGCAGGCCGGCGGTGTGTCGTGAGGAATGGTGCCCTTTCAACTGGCCGGAGACGACAGAGATGGCGCTGAGGAGGTGAAGGAGGTTTTTTCTTTTCTCTCTCTGCATATTTGGTAAAAAGCACTAAAGGAAAATGGGGACAACCGCCTCACAAAATTGCCCCCATATCATTAAAATCAACGGCCCAGATAGCTTGCGGTGATGGGACATCAATGGCTGAGAAACGACGTGTCTTTTCGACTATTGACGACCAATTCCTCACTGCCATGTGGCGGCAGGTGAAGCGATGCGACAACACCCGTCATTATTGCGCCGCCCCTGCCATAAATGTGCTCCGTGTTTCGTGGTCGTGCCGTCTCGTGGAATTTCTCCGACCCCAAGCAGATAGCCAGATGAATTGGGGGCATCTGGTGATGATGGTTCCCCAACCAGACCGGGGCCGTAATATCAGTCGACTGGCACTTACTAGATGACGCCCTTCCCATGCTATCTGGTTGGGCGACGACCAGGTCTCCCAACTGTTCGTCCTTGACCTCCTAAGCTAAATGGATCCCTGTAACAGCCTAGCAATCCGGTCGGCGACCAACCGTGTCAATAGGGCCTACTTCTGACACAGGCCACCCTGGCACACATTAGGGGCATGGGCTTGGCGTGTACCAATAACAATAGCCATGCCTCTGACACCATTCTAACACACGCCACCATGGAGTGTGGGGATGACCCTCTCAAGTGTTCTGACACTGCTCTGGTCCTCCAGCTATAGGCCGCCATGTGGAGAGGCCGCCTACCACCCCTATGCAGACATAGAAGGGGAAAACTCAACCCCTTCGAAGGTATGGAAACATACGACCCCTAAACGAAAAACCCTAAGGCATCTTTCCCTCTCCAACACTTTGATCCAGTTGAATCTAACTTGAACACCAGAGGATCTTTGGCTCTCATCACATGGTGGGTTTAGTACAGGAGATTACCGACCGGCCAGAGGGGAGGACAAGCCACTAAGAGTTTGCTGCATTATCATAGGGTGCCAATATATTTGGTCATTAAGGAAAGAAACCATGAGAAGCAAGTCATCACTAGTCTTCATTGTAGTCACAGTAATAGAAAAAGCAGTCATTCAACCTGCCAAACAAATGGTGCCTAAAATTTCACAAAAAAATATAACTTTATGATTAAAAATCCGAATCAAGCGTCACTACAAAGTCATATTTCTATACAACTACTTCCTAACTACCAGCACTTAATTATAGAAACGAAGACATTTAAGTACGTAAGTGGATATGAAAGAATAGGAATAATAGATTATGTCCTCTCTTTTAGCCTTGAATGAGCAAACATTACATTTCCTAACCTCTTAACCAGCTGTCAGAATAGATTGTGTTATCTAACATTACAACTTGACTCTCTTGTAAAGGCTCTTGTTGATTCTCCGCCAGCTTTGCCGGATCAGCTCAGTCCAATGAACGCCATTAACATGCTATTCATCCAACTGCCCCAAAACAGAGGCACCCTCTTTTATCTGTCGATGCCGGTTCGATCAAACTTAATGGTGGTGCTGTGGATAATGGGGTTATGGAGTCTAATACCTCGATTCCAGCAAAATTAGAAGGTGTTGCTGACATCAATTCCGCGATCTTGCTCAAGTCATCAGTAGTTCCACATAATTCTGCTTCCACTGTTCGTATAGGGTTACTCAACATAAGCTCCCATTGGGGGCTTTCACGCTTAGTAACATCATTGAAGGCATCATCTCCTTCTGGCATGCTTGTTTTCATTATTGAAATACCTTCAAATAAAGCTGCTGCCGTGTTAAAATATTTTGATATGCAACTGTTGGTTTCTATGTAATCTTGATGATCACCATCTAATCTTGATGGTTAAAAGTGATTGTCTTTCTATTATTTTTTTTCCCCTTGCTCTCACAAACCATATATAGCTGCTAGTCATTGAATATTCTCAATTTCTGGGGGAAGCATTGCAAGCCAAATTCCAATATCAGGGTCTCCTTATTCTACTAAAACACTCGTCTGGCAATTAGGAACTTTTCGCTCAAAGGCTGTAGGGCATAGATTGAGAGAGAGTTCTTCAAAATTTCAGGTGCAAGAGCCCCATATCATCATTCATTCGTCCATATTTTACTTAACGAAGAATACTTATTCGTCACCTTGGAGGGGGGAAACACAACCAATATCGTTAAGAGCCCTCTAAAATCACCTTGGAAACCAAGGTAGGAGGCAATAGCATACAACATCTGTATATACATTAAATTTTTTTCATTTCTATTTTATTATGCTACTTGACTTATTTGGAATGAGCTATTGGTGAATGATTAGAGTTAGATCAATTCGGCAAGATTATACAAAGACCAAGTCATGATTTTAACCCTTATGCTAATGATTCATTAGTTAACCCGAGCTTCAATAGAATTAATACAGCATAATTAGCACATCCCAGTCGAAGTTGAGAGGTAAGGAGGTGTAACTAAATTTCCATAACTCTTAATTTTGAAGACTACTTTGAACAATGCTGTATAACAAAATTCTGGAATGTAGAAGACATTAACAAAATTTTGATGATTCGCCTCAACAAAGAAGATCTAAAAATGGAGCTTGTTAATCTGAACCACACACAATACTTATGCATGGAACTCTCGCTTGAAACCACCTTATACCACATCCTAGAACAGCTGCTTAGAAAACAAACCATTAAATTCACCATTTGGAAGTTGTTATAACAGATTGTATGAGTAATATGTTCACTACAACTGAGAAAGGAAATCAACAAATACTATTGGCAAAGATAGCACTGCAGCATAGACTAACTTTAAGCTAAACAAAATGAAAAAAGAGAAAACATATGAGCAACATTGAAAATACTAATACTACTACAACTGCAACTGGTGCAATTATGGCTTGCATTATTGACATCATTGCAGTGGTTGTACTACTGCTCCTGGAGCTACTACTGGTAATAATTATAAAAGGATGCTCTTGAATTGGGACATATGTTTAAAATATAAAAATAATTTGGGAATCAGATAGGAAGTATGATTATGTAGGAATTTCCTATGATATTAATATGCCTTATAACTTCATCTCAGAATAAAACAAACTGTGGTGAAGCCATGTACTCAATTATAAATAAAGTTTTCCTGTTTTTGAAATTCAGTAACCTTGCACTTCTTTCCTCTCTTTTTTGGGGATATTCATTTCATAACCATATTTGATTATGTCTTTGTCAATCTTCAGTTGGCAATCTTCATTCCATATCACTAGACTGCCATGGCTCTCACCTATTCCATCATGATTTAGGGACTTCCAATGAGTAAATGGTCTAGTTGTTCAGAACACGTTCCGTGCTAAAAGAATATGGCTTCATAAGAGGTTTTCTTGTTGTTTGACAACAAAATAAATCAGATATGCTGTAGCTATAAAAAGATTTCCATGGTCTGTTGCTCAATAACGACCAATAGGGCATGGTGGCACTGCTCCTGGGTCAGCTTAATGGTTGAAACTTGAAAGAGTATTTTGACCTCTATCTGTCTGCGATACAATCTCTTGATTTTCACTATAGCATAGTAGATAAAAAAAACTTTGGATATCAGCTTGTGCTACCAAAGCCTTCAACTATGTAATCCGTCATAGGATTTGTCTTGAAAGACCAAAAAATGAAAAAAGAAAAGGAATGGGTCTTGTACAACCTTGTCTGCATTCGGTTCATTTGATGAGGTATATTATTATTTTAATGATTTTTAGAAATTGAGATTGAGTTAAAGGTGTCAAGGAAAACTAATAGACTCTTTTAAATGTTTGTGCATTATTTCATCGACATGTCTAGAAGTTAATTGGCCTTGAATGTTCATCCTCGCACATTTTTCTCAAAAGCTAAATGCAAATGTGGTCATGTTTTTTGCTCTGTGTTGTTTCTGAATCATCAGCAATATCTTGTCAAAGAGTTATATAATCAGGGTTAATGAGATGGGGAAGAAGGGAAGAAAATTAAGATACTTCATTTGCTGACATTTAACATTTGATAGAAAGATTTGATAATTTGAAGCACCAAACAAACCAACCACCACAGTTTTCCGCGGTTTGTTTTTTGTTTTTTGTTTTTTTTTTTTTTGCAGTTTTAGGTTGGGAACTTGGTAGATAAATCCCTTTCAAAACGTTCCTACTATTCCAAAACTGATAATACTTCATTGACTACCAATTGAATGCATTCATAAAAATTCAATACCAGAGATAATACTTGAAACTGAGACGATTCTGGCTTTAAAATTCTTTGACAAATTCAAGATTTAAACATAGCATAAAAATTGTAAGCAAGCCCGCACGACCAAGTACCACCTACCAGTATAAATGATGAAACTGCCATTGATGGTGTGAACACTCGGTGGTACTACTAAAACAAAGGTCATGTCCGCATCCCTGGTCATTGGCATTTGACGAGTAGGAAACTCAAGTACTAGTGTGAAGAAGAATTTGAGTCTGGGCATTGTAGAAGTCCAGGTTGGAAGAACTAAAAGGAGATGAGTATAACCCAATAGAGATTTTTAAAAATGAGATACTTGCTATATCGCCATATTTAGTAAGGTTCTAATTTCCTCCAAGTATACAACCCGAAATGAAGTAGGCTTGAAGTCATTGTGCAGGGCTGTGAGACAGCAAGTGCAGATAGAAATGACAATTTCGTTGTTGAAGATCAGAAGCTTCTTGGTATTCTCAATTGAAGAGTAATGAGAGACACCTATAATTTTTACTTATTGCGAACACATAAAGATTAAATAACTGATGGTAGATATCAAATAACAGATGTTACTTTATTCATTTCCTAGGTCCATTTATCTCAGGCTAATGCGCGAGTCCAGCCTTGAGCTTTTGAATGGTGGCAACATCGGTTTTGAAAGACTTGGCCAGGATTCCATCAAAGATGCTAGTATTGAAAACAGTGCTAGGAACTGACACGGTTCCTGCGCTTGCACTGCCAAACGCAGAGACTGCAAATGCAAGATCCGTTTGACCGCTGTTGTACTGGTAGTGAACAAGTCCCTTAGGAAACACAAACATGTCACCGGCTTGGAGTGTCTGAGTAAAGAGCTTGTTACTGGTGTCAACAAAACCGACTTCAAGAGAACCTTCGAGGAGAAACAAGAGCTCTGCTGCACGAGGATGGGTGTGAGGCGGGTTGACAGTGCCAGCCGGGTATAGAAGAACTGCATAAGAAACACTCTGCCCATTAAGAGCTGGGAATTCAGCCATGCTAGCTTTCAGAACCTTGAAGGTTGTAGGGATCTCTCCCCCATTAAGAACCCGCATGCCAGTAAAGGTAAATAGGTTTCCGTCAACAGTATTAGTGTTTGGCGGGACTATAAAATCAGTTAAGGATATCTGGATCCCCTGCCATAGCTATATGGAGGGTGGCAAAAACAAGCAACACCTTGAAAAACAATTCATGCTTTGAAGCCATGATTGCCATGTAGGAACTAAGGGGAAGGAAATTCTAGTATGTGGTGGACTATCTTGAAGGATCTTAGGCTTTGTTACTTTGTCCAACAGCAGGAGATACCAATTTATAGAGGGATTTGTTAAGAGGATTGTACCTGTAAAGCAGGTCTAAGAGACAGAAAACTGCAATTGATGACTACGAGGACCTTGCTATTGTCAATTTTTTTGTAATACTAACAAATTTACTCTTTCTTTTTGGGTCATAGCTTCTCTGGCTAGAAAATATGCCAGTGTTTTCGCATATACTTGTGGATTTTTCTGTTTGGAGTCTCTTACAATGATCAGGAGGAAAGTGACAAGAGTAGTGCTTTATTTCTTATTTATTTCTTTCCTTCCTGTTTTCAGCTATGATTTCTCGTCTTTATTTTCAGTTTGAGCCATTCATAGAAAAAAGACGAGGAACAAACGTTGTGAACTTCACCTTAGCCGGCCATCAGATGAGACATAAAAGAGCTTGACAAATTTCTTTTGATTTTGTAAATACAAAATCGGAAGTAATATCCTCACCAATGGAAATTGCCATTCAGAGACTAGAAAAGGTGAGTGTTTAAGCAAAATTATATATGTGAAAGAGCAAAATAAATTGCTAAAACAATTACAAGTTAAGAAACAGCTAGTTGTCTATGTTTCTATTACTTTTCAGGCAGGTCTTTCCTTAATTTAGTTGCTTGGTGTTATCCTTAGGGATTCTTTTGACAACAAATCCTTATACTGCTGATAAAGACAACAGTCAATAGATGCCAATTGCCAAATTGTTTGCATTAATCTCCCCGTTCTTTGCTTTCAGGATTTTCTTATTTCGAAATTATGCCAGTTTCTAGCATAGTGTACATCTTCAGGCGTACAAAGAGATTGTTCATTGGCCTCACATATTAATTATTTTGTTTCGTTCATATTATTTGGGTGCAGATTCAATGATTGGGTGCAGAGTCAATGATTGTTCAATATAGAATACACAGTAGAAGTTGGAGACATCAAGTTACTAAAGGTCAATCCAAGGAAACTGTATGAGTTTTGTTAACTTCTATAAAGTAACTAAACTCAATGAAAAAAACAAATAAAGAAAGAGGAAACAACTCTAAGAATAGAAAGCACCATTTTAGAGCAGACAGGAGGACTAACAGGGCTACGAATTTTCTGGAGAATGACACATGTTGGAAGTTTAGTGGATTCATATCGTTCCAGTAAGCATTTCAAGTTATTCGACCATAAAATATCAGTCAATACCATGCCTAGTAGTGTGTTACTTTCAGGATTTTGGAGATGCCGCTAGAAGTTTACTAGCAATTTTTATGATTGCTGCCCACTATTGTCCCATTTTAATGTTCTGATGCAACATATCTGCCTATTATTGTGCCATTTTTATGTTACGTTTCCACATATGAACCAATAATGACTAAACAAATCGAGAACCAAATGCCGGGGAGGCTGAGTTGAGCCCCAATCGTATATACATTGCTAGTATTGCTTCAATTGCTGCTGTTATTGGGTAGCATTATAGTCACTATTTGATATTGCACTTGAGTGACTTCCTTCTTTTGGTTTTGAGGGGAAATTAAAGTGACTTCTGTTTGAAAAAGTTGTGCTTGGCACAACTTTGAGCCTAATTAAAGTGAATTATGCATTTATTCAGCCAATCTCATTCATGTGGTTGTTAACTAGATAGTTTGTTTCTGATTCAAAGTCAAGTGAGTGAAATTCCCGTAATGTGTAATATAGACGACTGTGACATATATCAATAGCGTGTATCAAATTGTTTAATGGTATAAGCATGCTAAGATCCTACTACATAACGACATACAACATCACATTACTTATAGTGAATGGGAGAAACACTACAACTGCAAGACAACTAAAATTGTTAAATACGCAAGGAAGATAGTTTGATAAAGTCGAGTTAACCACTCTCTCTTTAAGATATATTCGCCCCCTACACAGGTGCTAAAGGAATGAATGAGTGTCTATCTCTCAAGATAAAATAATCAACTGCAACGAAGAAGAAGAACTTCAATCTTTGTGCTTGGTGAACCAAACCATAAATTAACTCTCTCTCAATAAATGTAATGAAATGCAATGAAATCTAATAGATATCAATGCAATCTACTATGCAACACGTATGAAAAAAAATAGAATTTCTTAACAAAAATTCAACACAAATTTCGTTGGTAATTCCGAAACCATATACAGAAAATTACCATAGATTTCTATTAAATAACTAAAAGTGATAAAGAGAATTCTGCAGAAATTTCAGTCGAAATTTTCTACAGAAACGTACTAGACTAGACCAGAAATGCTATATGAACCGTAGGAAAAATAGACCAAGAAAAACTTCAATAGGACTGATCATAGACAAACACACGAACAAACTAATCGGAGAAGAACTCCCTGCAGCACTTCATTCGGGCAAAAGATTTCTGGACAGCATTTCGGCAAGGCAGGTAGATGGTTCTCTTTTTTCATCATACAAAAAATTGAAAATCGTCTAGTATTTATAGAGGCTGAATACCTGTTCGTGAAATGGTGTTAGCCAAACACACCCCTTCACGACAAGAAACATAACCGTTTGACTTCAACGATCACACCCATTGGATTTGAATTTAATTAAAAAAAAATTCAAAATCTGGCACAAAAAGCATTGAACCGGGGTTAGACTTGGTTTGGTCCAACGCATCGGGCTGGGCAGCACGTGTTTTGGGGTCACACCGTGGGTTGGCCAAGTCCTCCCCCTTCCACAAAATTGGGATATCTCTTGGGGCCTAAACCAAATTTCGAGGGAAGGCTTTATATGCACATTATTTATTTCCTAAGAAATAAATGTAGGACAAAACACTTACACCCAAGTAACCATGGTCATGTTGGTCACTTTGAGAGCTATTATGTCACTCAAATCTCCATGGATTAGGCAAATAAATACTTGATCTTCATCTCCTTATGGAAGAAAATGTAAAGCACCTTGGACCCACTTCAAACGATGTGTGGGTCCCAATTTTATTTAGGCTCAAAGTGTGCCAAGCACAACATTTTCCAACAACTTCACTATACATAATTTTGTGCTTTGTAATAAAAACCATCACAGTTAAATGCAAGAAAGATAGTTTTCCAATTAGATCTGGAATTTTTATTGCCTTGCAAAACTGGTATTCTGAGGATTACATTCTCACTGCGGGGCAAAGAGGGCCAACAATAAGCCAATTGAAAGGAAAAATTTAAACTTAAAAAATACTTCTGTTCAGCAATTTTCTGCTATAATGGCCAGTAAGAACAACATTCGAGAGTTGGACCCAGAAAACTCACCTTCCATCACATTTGTAGAACAAGAAGATCAAATCTTACTAAAAAATTACAGCGTAATGCTTAGATTCCTAGAAGCTTATGAGGATATCTGAAAAATAGGAAGCTATATGAAATTCATCAGACGCTATGCGTGTGAGGGTGTTGACAATGGTTTAAGTTGACACGGGTTGCATAGCTTGCCACTTTTGGATGCGAAAGGTGAAGGTTGTGTAATTAAGTCATAGTAGTCACATGAACTATTGGAGCGACGTAATCTAATGTCACCTAACTGGTATTTACTATTGAGTGAAGCTTCTGTTCAACTTGAAAGTCTTCATATTTGCAAATGTCTTATATTACAGAATATATTATTTTGCAAACAGGTCGTCCAGATGGGATATATCTCATTTTCATATAAGGTACTTCTTGCATTAGGTTGGTTTGCAGTGAAGGCTTTAAAAGGTTACATATATCCATTACGAACAGAAATTCAAAAATAGAGAGGTTCATTTACTAACAATGGATAGTTGGTAACAACTTAAGTAACAAAGCCAAAAAGGCCATCATCAAAGCAATACCGGAGTAAAACAAGCTTCCAATAACTAGCAACTTAATTATACTGTGGTTGCATTCAACTTAATCATCACAACTTAATCTTGATGATCATCATCTAATCTTGATAATTATCTTTTTATTTTTAATTTTCCCTTTCTCTCACGATCCATGTAAATCTGTAAGCCATTGAATATTCTTAATTTCTGGGGGAGCATTACAAGCCAAATTCCACTATCAGGTTATCCTTATTCTACTACAACATTTTGTTAGTCTAGAAATCTGTAAAAAGAAGAAGAAGAAGAATAATCACATCCAAGGCACGATTGATGCGGATCGCATAGCAGAAGATTATTTGGAGACCCGGAGGCATCGTTATGCCCGGGCCAGTGGTCGGTAAACTTCAATCGGCCATAACTTTTGATCCGTAACTCCGTTTTTCTATTATAATATGTTTTCGAAAAGCTAGCGACGATCCGAAGATAGGGAAAATTGTGAAAAAATGCCTCTAAATATGATTTTTGGATCGTTTTGTGTTTTGGGCTTATTTTTTGGCCTTTTTTAATTAATCCGGTTTGTCCCGGGCCCTAGGGTTTCGTGCTGCGTATTTATACTTATGTTAAGACATTTTTCAGCAGTTTTTGAAGATTAATACAATGCGATTTTGCACTTTTCCAATCGTTCGGTATTTTCTACGAAAATCAATGAGTGTTTGATGCCCTAAAACCTGGCATTCGTGGTGAAACAACAGGTTGCAGGACGACTCTTAATCTAGTATTCGTGGTGAATCAACGAATTAAGGTTGGTTACCTTGTTCTTGCGATCCCGCTGCATCAACGATTAACATCGCTTTTCTTAAGACGATATTCGCCCCCATCAATTATCAAAATCTGGTGTGCACCGAGTTAATGGCGAATCGCCTCCAGGATAAAATGGAACCTAGAAAATCTATAATTCTGACTACGTGTTGCACACACGAAATCAGACCCGAATACCCTTTGATTATCAAGTCTGCCAACAATTTGAATGTCTATTTCTGCATAAACAGACTTCAGAGATGATAAACAATAAAAGCTAGAAAGAATCAAGAATTATAATGCCTTTTACTATAGAGAGAAGTTGCAAGAAAAATATGTAAATATTGTTTGCGAATTTGCCATGTTTTTATAGACATTTTGGTGTCTTTTTGGACCAGACATGAATGTTAGAATTTAAATAATAACTGATTTCTAACAGTCACTTGCAAGTTTAAACACAACCGTCGGATTGCCCCTTTCTAATCTAACGGTGTAGATCGCACCTAGTCATTGTTTGATCAGATCATTCAGCACACCTTTATGATCAGGTGTGATTCTCACTATACGATCCTTTTTGCTTATGTATTAGCCATTTGATCGTTGATTATCATGATTGAAAAAAATTAATGGTCTTGATCACACGCCACCTGCGCATGTGCCACGTGTCCAAGTGCTAAGTGCGCCACTAAAGCGCCACATTGCTCCACGCGATGCGTGTGGCGCACATGTGGCTTGGCACACATGCTCACACTTGAGTGCTACACCCAATCATTACTCTAAAGCAATACATAGAAAGTTGTTGGCATTTATAAATGCCTTACCAAACTTTTTACTTTCCAATGTGGGATTCATTTAATAAGGCAACAAAAACTTTCTTCAAAGCTAGTCAAAACCATTTAGGAAAACTCCAAAACTACTACATATATTATATATTTTGAAAATATTTTCAAAAATCCCCCACTATTTTTAAAATAATTTAAAAAACATATCTTGGCCAGACAGGGAAAACTAATGTATAAATGAAGGTGTCTTATGGACTTGAACCTTCACTTAGTGACAACACATCAAGGTTAACAAGGACGGCATAGTAGGCAAGCTTTGAACTAGCAATCCTTTATAGCTAGCCGGACATGTCTCACACATCAGTATTCTCTTCTTTAGGTAAATTCATAAAAGCCGACACATGGAATGGTCTTGTGTCTATATCCTATTTCATGAGTGCTCTAGAGATTGCCCAAGTCATCATAAAAGGCGGCACCACCTTCGACACTCATATAGGTAGACTTATCTGAAGTGTTCTAGTAACTTAAACACTTCAACACAATATGTTATAAGTCTATTAAGAGCTTATTGCTCAACCTTCCCCATTTACATTATTGGTACCAAACACTTTTTCCTTGGGATGAAAAATTTGTATAGTGCTTGCAGTCACTATATTTGATGTACTTTGGCTCATTGAACTCAAGACTTAATGTTTCAAGCGTTGAGTCGAGTTTCCACTAGTGATGACTAGTCATATGGGCCAAAGACCCATCCCTATTGATGATTTCTTCACCAAGTCCCTTGCAAGTCCTTTAGTAAACGGATCTGCCAAGTTTTGGCATGATGTCACAAAATCTATGGTGATAACTCCATCAGTGAGCATTTGTCTCACACTGCTATGTCTTAGGCCAATGTGCCTAGATTTGCCATTATAAATGTGGCTATATGCTCATGATAGCGTAGCCTCACTATCACAATGCAAAAATATAGGTGACATTGGTTTAGACCAAAGAGGAATTTCCAACAACAAATTCCTAAGCCACTCAGCCTCTTTGCTAAAAGAAGCCAAAGTTACAAACTCTGCAGCCATGGTAGAGTCTGTAATCAAAGTCTGCTTCTTAGAACCCCAGGAGATAGCTCTTCCACCAAGGAGAAATATCCACCCACTGGTTGATGTATGATCATCTCGGTCAGATATCCAATTAACATCAGTGTATCCTTCCAAAACCGTAGGATACCCACTGTAACACAAACATAATTCATGGTTCCTTTTAGATATTTTAAAACTCTTGTTACAGCATTCCAATGACTAGTGCCAGGATTACTAGTAAATCTACTAAGTTTACCAATTGCATAAGCAATATCAGGCCATGTGCATGTCATAACATATATCAAACAATCAATTACCCCAGCATACTTCAATTGATCAATAGCTCTACCAGTATTAGGATACAATTTCATATTTGAATCAAACGGTGTACTCACAGGTTTGCAATCAAATAAATCAAATCTCCTGAGTATTTTTTCTATATAATGTGATTGAGAAAGGACAATCTCATTAGTATTCCTTTTAATTCGAATACCCAAAATGATATCAGCAATCCCCATGTCTTTCATTTCAAAATTAGATGACAAAAAATTCTTAACTTTCACAATGCTATCATAATCAGTACCAAAGATCAACATGTCATTTACCTATAAATAAATAATCACACATTTATCATTATTGAACTTACTATAAACACACTTATCAAATTCATGTATTTTAAAGCCGTTAGTAACCACAACTTGATCAAATTTCTTATGCCACTGTTTAGGTGCTTGTTTAAGTCCGTAAAGAGACTTAACCAACTTACAAACTTTATGTTCTTGTCCAGGCATGACAAAACCCTCAGGTTGGTCCATGTAAACTTCTTCATCCAATTCACCATTTAGAAATACAGTTTTAACATCCATTTGATGAATTTTAGAGTTATAGATAGAAGCTAATGCAATAAGCAACCGGATAGTACTAATTCTAGCAACAGGTGCATAAGTATCAAAATAGTCTATACCTTCTTGTTGCTTAAAACCTTTAGCAACTAATCTGGCCTTAAACTTGTCTATAATTCCATCTACCTTCATTTTGTTTTTGAAAATCCATTTACATCCAACAGGAACAGAATTAGGTGGTAGATCAACTAATTTCCAAGTTTTATGACCCATAATAGAGTTCATTTCATCTTTAATAGCTTCTTTCCAAAAAGCTGAATCTTAAGACTTTATAGTCTCATCGAATGAAAGAGGGTCAGGTTCTATAGAAGGGGAAACCGAAGTTTGCTTAAAGATAGAATCTCTAGTACCAACCAAATAAACAATGAAATCTGACCCACAAGGCTTTTCAATCCTTATCCTTTTACTCCTTTTAGGTTCAAAAGATACAATGACATCTTTTTGTGGTTCTAAAGGTGGTTCCACATGTTTTCTAGTCTCATTTATATTGGGAATAGACGTGAATCTATTTTCATAAAAGACTGAATCTCTAAATTCAAAAATGGTATTGATCTCAATTGAATCATTAGTCTCAATAACAAGAAATCTATATCCTTTACGATGTTCTGCATATCCTAAGAAACTGCATTCAATAGCTTTTTGTCCTAACTTTTTGATCTTAGGTTCAGGTAATTTAATAATGGCTCTGCAGCCCCAAACTTTAAGATAAGACAAATTAGGCTTTCTTTTATTCCATAACTTATATGGAGACAGTTTAGACATCTTGTGAGGAACACGATTTAAAATATAACATACAATTAACATAGCTTCACACCAAAAACCATTAGAAAGACCAAAATTAAAAAGCATAGCATTAGTCATTTCTACTAATGTTCTGTTTTTCCTTTCAGCAACTCCATTTTATTGTGGAGTGTAAGCCATAGAAGTTTCATGGGCAATACCAATAGATTCACAAAATGCAGGAAAATGATATTCACCTCCCCTATTTGATCTAAGGCATTTAACCTTAGGATTACATTGACGTTCAACTTCTGTTTTATAAACTTTAAACTTATCTAAAACTTCGTCTTTAGCATGTAGTAAATAAATATAACAGAATATTGTATAATCATCAATGAAAGTCACAAAGTACTTTTTGCCTCCTCTAGTAAAGGTGTTATGCATATCACACACATCACTATGAATCAATTCCAACAAAGTAGAATTTCTATCAACCTTCGAGAATGGTTTTCTAGTGATTTTAGTATGCATACATCTTCTGCATTTATCATTCATGTCATTTGCACATTTAGGAATTAATTCTAAGTTAACCATATCATGCATTCTTCTTGAATTAACATGTCCTAAACGAAAATGCCATAAAGAAAAAGAATCAATCATATAAGCAGAAACATTCACTTTATTAACATTAAGCTTGAACATGCCCTCATACAAATATCTTTTTCCAACAAACATCCCTCCTTTAGTCAAGACAAATTTGTTCGACTCAAATACAACTTTAAACCCAAACTTATTAAGAAGACTCCCAGACACCAGATTCTTCCTAACTTCTGGTACATGATACACATTAGTAAGAGTAAGGTTTTTTCCAGAAGTAAACTCTAGATCCACAAATCCTTTTCCCTTGACTGCTGCAGTGGACGACTTGCCCATGTAAAGAACATTGCCGTCCTCCATGGGTTCTTAGGTCTTGAAAGAACTTTTGTCCTTACAAACATGCCTCGTCGCACCAAAGTCAATCCACCATGCTTCTTTGTCTTCAAGGATATTAACCTCGGATATCATGGCCACAAATTTCTCCTTAGAGTCTTTAGCATCATTCCCTTTTTGTTCCTTAGAGAGACGACACTCTTTCTTGTAGTGGCCTTCCTTTTTGCAATAGAAACATGCCCCCTTCTTTTTCTTCTTATTGTGATTCTGGTTGTTTCCAGAATTATTGCCATTGTTACGAGCATTTCTGCCTCTCTTACGATTGTCTTGTCCAGATTGGGAGGGAGGTTTTGACCCTTATCCATCCTCCGTCATATGAACCTTGGAGGCATGAGAGCTACGCTAGTCATTACTGTCTCTTTTCTGGAATTCCTCCTCAATTCGAAGATGACGGCCCAATTCTTCAAGAGACAGGTCCTCTTTTTTATGTTTAAGACTCTTTTTGTAGTATTTCCATGATGATGGAAGCTTGTACAGAATGGCAGAAACCGTAATGGATTCATCCATTTTCATGTCATACTGATTGAATTGGTTAAGAATATGCATGATTTCATGAAATTGCTCAATAACAGGACAAGTATCAGCCATCTTATAATTGAAAAATTTTGAAGCCAGAAATTTCTTACTAGTGGCGTCCTCCATTAAGTACTTGGCTTCAAGTGCATATTATAATTCTTTAGCAGTCCCCTTATTTTGGTACATGTCGAACAGAGTATCAGACATTGCATTGCAGATATGTCCTTTGCATATGTAGTTATCTTGTTCCCATTTCGTACTTGTCCTTGTTTCTACCACAGTCTCATCTTCATTTGCAGCAGGCTTAGGAGTGGTGGGAACATACACCACTTTGAGACTGGCAAGTAGGAAGTGCATCTTCTTCTGCCATCTTTTGAAGTTTGCTCCATCAAAACGATTCAGTTTCATAAAGTCTGTAGAGAACTCTCGTAATGATGCAGCCATGATTGAAATATCGTCTTAAGATTGTTAGTTCAGAAATCTATAAAAAGAAAAAGAAGATGAATAATCACATCCAAGGCAGGATTAATATCGATTTCCTTAAGATGATATTCGCCCCCACCAATTCTCAGAATCTGGTATGTACCGGGTTAATGGCAAATCGCCTTCCGGATACAATGGAGCTCTGAAAATCTATAATTTTGACTGCGTATTGCACACACGAAATTAGACCCAAATACCCTCTGATTATCAAGTCTGCCAAGAATTGAATATCTATTTTTGCAGAAACAGACTTCAAAGATGATGAACAATAAAAACTAGAAAGAATCAAGAATTATAATGCCTTTTAATATAGAGAAAAGTTGCAGGAAAAATGTGTAAATATTATCTGCGAATCTGCCATGTTTTTATAGACATTTTGGGTGTTTTTTTAGATCAGACATGACTGTTAGAATTCAAATAATAACCAATTTCTAACAGTCACTTGCAAGTTTAAACACAGTCGTCGGATCGCCCCTTTCTAATTTAACGGTGTAGATCACACATATTCATTGTTTGATCAGATCATTCATCACACCTTTATGATCAGGTATGATTCTCACTATACGATCTTTTTTGCTTATGTGTTAGCCATCCGATCGTTGATTATCATGATTGACAAAAATTAATGGTCTTGATCACACGCCACATGCGCATGTGTTATGTGTCCAAGTGCCAAGTGCGCCACTAAAGCGCCACATTGCACCACGCGATGCGTGTGGCGCACATGTGACTTGACACATATGCTCACACTTGAGTGCTACACCCAATCATTGCTCTAAAGCAATACATAGAGAGTTATTAGCATTTATAAATGCCTTACCAAACTTTTTACTTTCCAATGTGGAATTCATTTAATAAGGCAATAAAAAATTTCTTCAAAGCTAGTCAAAAACATTTTGGAAAACTCCAAAACTACTACATATATTATATATTTTGAAAATATTTTCAACACATTCTTTTGGAAATTAGAAACTTTTCGATCAAAGGTTGTAGGGCATAGATTGAGAAAGAGATAGAGTTCTTGAAAATTTCGGGCATATATTAGTGCAAGAGCCCCAAATCATCATCCATTCATCCATATTTTACTTAACAAAGAATACTTGTTAGTTACCTTGGAGGGGGGAAATGCAACCAATATCGTTAAAAGCCCTCTAAAATCACCTTGGAAACCAAGGTAGGAGGCAATAGCATACAACATCTCTCTCTCTCTGTCTCTCTCTCTCTCTCTATATATTTTCATTTCTACTTTATTTTACTTGACTTATTTGGATTGAGATATTGGTGAACGATTAGAGTTAGATCAATTGTGCAAGATTATACAAAGGCCAAGTCATGATTTTAACCCTTATGTTAATGATTTATTAGTTAAGCTGAGCTTCAATAAATACAGCATAATTAGCACATCCAGCCGAAGAGCCGAGAGGTTAGGAAGTGTAACTGATTTTGCATGACTCTTAATCTTGAAGACTGCTTTGATCATCGAAAGTCAATAAGTTAGTTGGCCGTCAATGTTCATCGTTGGTGAAATTTACTCATCAGATGCATCTATGCCACTAAAAGCAAAATGCAAACATTCTTGTGTTTTATGTTCTTAGTTGTTTCTGTGAATCATTAACAGTATCTTTTTAAAGAGATATATAATCAGGGTTGCAAAAATAATGTGATGGGGAAAAAGGGCAGGAAAAAAATCTAAGATACTTTCATTTGCTGACATTTAAATGGACAAAATATTTGATAGAAAGATTTGATAATCTGAGGCATCAAACCAAGCAATCACCACAGTTTTCCAGAGTGTTTTTTTTTTTTTTGTTTTGCAATTTAGTTTTGGAACTTGATAGAAAAATCCCTTTCAAAACATTCTTACTTTTCCAAAACCGAGAGTGCTACATTGACTACATGTTGAATGTATTCAAAAAAATTTAATAACAGAGACAGTGCTAAAGCAACAAGTCGGGCCATTGTAGAAGTTGCTTGATTGGCGGCAACATCTGTCTCGAAAGCCTTCTCCAAATTATCTTGTCATCAATCCCAGTGGTGAACATAGTGCTTGGAACTGAAACAATTCTAGCATAAAAAATTTCTTGACAAATTCAAGATCCAAACTTAGCATAAAAGTTGAAAGCATGTCTGCACCACCTAGTACCACCTACCAGTACAAGTGGAAAAATTGCCATTGATGGTGGGAACAATCAGTGGGACTACTAGATCAGAGGTGATGTCCTCGTCCATGCTCATTGGCATTTGAAGAGTAGGAAGTTAAGTCAACTACGAGTGTCAAGAAGAATTCACGTTTGGGCATGGTAAAATCCAGATTGGAAGAAATAAAAGGTGATGAGATGCTATATCGCCATTTCAGTAAGGTTCTAATCTCTACCAAACCTACAACTAGAAATGAAGTTGGCTTGAAGTCATTGTGCAGGCCTGTGAGGCAACAGTTGCAGATAGAAATGACAATCTCATTGTTGAATATGAGAAGATTATTATTCTCAATTGAACAGTAATGAGAACAGACACTGAATGAGGTCCTCATAGTATTTGAAATAGATCTTATTAATTTAAAAACCATTTACAGTCACTCAATGAGAAGACACAATTTCAGTAGCTCCTCCAGTAAGTTTCACTTCATTGTGAACCCATAATGATGAAATAACAGAAGGTAGATATCAAATAACAGATGTTACTTTATTCACTTCTAAGGTCCGTCAATCTCAGGCTAATGTGCGAGTCCAGCCTTGAGCATTTGAATTGTGGCAACATCAGTTTTGAAAGACTTGGCCAGGATCCCATCAAAGATTCTAGTATTGAAAACAGTGCTAGCAACTAACACAGTTCCGACACTTGCACTGCCAAATGCGGAGACTGCAAATGCAAGATCCGTCCCACCGCTGTTGTACTGGTAGTGAACAAGTCCCGTAGGAAACACAAACATATCCCCGGCTTGGAGTGTCTGAGTAAAGAACTTGTTAGTGGTGTCAACAAAACCGACTTCAAGAGAACCTTTAAGGAGAAACAAGAGCTCTGCTGCACGAGAATGGGTGTGAGGTGGGTTGACAGTGCCAGCCGGGTATAGAAGAACTGCATAAGAAACACTCTGCCCATTAAGAGCCGGGAATTTAGCCATGCAAGCTTTCAGAACCTTGAAGGTTATTGGGATCTCTCCCCCATTAAGAACCCGCATGCCATTGAAGGTGAATAGGTCTCCGTCGATATTATTAGTGTTTGGTGGGACTATAAAATCAGTAAGGATGTCTGGATCGCCTGCCATAGCTATATGGAGGGCGGCAAACACAAGCACCAGTGTGAAAAACAATTCATGCTTTGATGCCATGATTGCCACGTTAGAAGGATCTTAGACTTTGGTACTTTGTCCAAAGCAAGAGATATTGTTAGCGCAATGACATAGGCACACGAAATAGAATACGAGAAAAACAGTAAAAAACACGAAATAGAATACGAGAAAAACAGTAAAAAGCACAAAGGTTTACGTAGTTTCCCAAATTTGGGTACGTCCACAGGAGCGAGAGTGAGAGTCTTCCTTATTCATCTAATTTTCTAGGATTTATAGTACGAGAATATATATAGATATCCGAAAAATCCTAACAAGAGTATTTAGTTAGTCCGTTCCGCTCCGCTCAGCATCTGTCCCTCTTTCTGAAACTTGCTAGTGTCTTTCCATATCAAACATAAGAGCTACAAGTTTCAACATATATCAATTTGTAGAGGGATCTGTTAGAGGATTGTACCTGTAAAGCAGGTCTAAGAGACAGAAAACTGCAATTGTGGACTACAAGGACCTTGCTTTAGCCGATATGTCTTGATATTGTCAATTGGGTTTTAATGCCAACAATTTTTTTTTGGTCATGGCTTGTCTGGCTAGAAAATATGCCAATGGATTCGGATATACTAGTGGATTTTTCTGTTTGGAGTCGTTTGCAATGACCATGAGGAAAGTGACAAGAGTAGTGCTTTCTTTTTTTATTTTCATGTTTTTAGCTATGATTCCTCGTTTTTATTTTCTGGTTGAGCCATTCATAGAAAGACGAGGAAGAAACCTTGTGAACTTCATGTTAGCCGGCCATCAGACCTGCAATATTGGCAATTAGAAACAAACTTGAAGAACCTTTTAAATGGATGATTGTTTAATTGATTCAGGGTGCTCCTCTTTCTTTGAACACTGTGGAGGGCCTTGGTCTGAGAAGGGTAAGAGTGACTCTTTTTTATTGGGGCAAATTACAGTAATGGTTTATGTACTTTCCCCTTAGTTTCATTTTAGTGACTGTTATTTCAATTACAATAAATTTGCCCTTCAATTTAAAAAAAACATGCACAATCAGTCCAATTTGGGACACCGTCTTAGAAATAGACAAAAAAAGTGCTTGTGCAATTGGTGTGATCTTTTTCCAGGGCAAAATAGTAAAACTACACACTTCCTCCTTTAACCCAGTCTACCCCACTTACATAACACTGTAATGGCACACAAATTAGGGCAAGAAAAATTGAGAGTTTTATAGAAACAACTATTAAGGAACATTGTGAGGCACCAGGAAGAGGAATATGATGGCATTGCGTAGGGTAGGAAAGGAGGCACCTGATTACGATAAGTTTAAAGGACTTTCATAGTGGTTATCAATGACTGTCTTTACAAAATGCCTAATTTTCTTGCCCTAATTTGTTTGTTACATTGTTATGCTAATGAAGTAGACTGTGTTAGGCGAGAAGTGGGTAGTTTTACCATTTTGCCCTAAGAAACATCATACGAATTGCACATGCATTCTTTCTATTTAAATTTTTAGATGGCTGTCCCAAATTGGACCTATTACACTTGTTTTTTTAAATTGAAGGAAAAATTTATTATAATTGAAATAATAGGGACCTAAATAAAACCAAGGTGAAACTACAACAACCATTACTGTAATTTGCCCTTTTTATAGAGAAAATAGTCAATAGATGCCAATTGCCAAATTGTTTGCATAAATCTCATTGTTCCTTTGCTTTCAAAGTTCTCTTGTTCAAAAATTTGTCGGTTAGTAACATAGTTTACATATTTGCATGAAGAGAATGTTCATTGGCCTCAACTATTAAATTTTTTGTTTAAATTAGATTTTTTTGGGTGTCATAGTCAATGATTGGGCTTCCAGATACATTAATGCTCAACATGAAATTTTCTGACTATAGTTTAATAAACAAGAAAAATGCTACAGCCACCAATTTTGTTTATCAAGTTATCATTACGGATAGATACAAGTGAGTGAACCCCATATTTATTGGATCATATAGACCCCATCACCTTGTGTCTATCTGTGATGATAATCTAGTAAAAAAGGCTGATGGCTCTTGTTGAACCCATGCCATTGAATTCTTTATTGGATCCATGCCATTGGATTCTCATTGGATCTATTGGCAAGTAATTTCTCCATCAATGAGTCTTTCCTATACTCCAAGACACCATTGTCTCCATCAAAGAAGGGATCCCATGGGTGTTTGTCTCCAAGGTAGTGGCTATTTAAGTCACTAGCCACTATCATTGTGTAAGATAGACATACTCCACAAGGTAGAAATTTGATAGTATGGTGAGGTGTGTTGTAGAGAGTTTTTTTGGTAAGTTGAGTTGAGTTAAGTTGGATGAAGAAGCTTTCCTCGTCCTCCTCTGTAAGTAGTTTTTCTTCATTCAGTGAAGTTGTTTCTCTCTCTCAATTCGTGTGTGAATATTTTTTTGGCACAACAAGTGGTATCAGAGCCTCGTTAGAGTCGCCGAAGCAAAAACAGAGCAATTTTTGCTCATTACCCATAAATCAAAGTGCTCAAAATTGTGTTTTGACTGCACTAGTGTGTTCATCTCTACAATATGAGCCCAACGCTGCAAATCAAGCTGAAAACAGAATGAAAACAAGCTTGTACGAGCCAATCAAAAATTTTCTCTAGCAGGTCAACGCTGGTGAACTCTTGGCGCTAGAGAAGTAACATCAGCCTTACATCAGCTGCTACGACACTAGAACTTTTTGAAAATTATAATTTGGCTTCTAAAATTTTTAAAAATTATAGTTCGATCTCAAAACTTTGTAAAAATTATAGTTTGGTCCTTAAATTTTTTTAAAATTACAATTTGATTCCAGAATTTTTAAAAAATTATAGTTTAGCCTCCTAACTTTTTAAAAATTACAGTTCAATCTCAAACTTTCTAAAATTATAGTTTGGCTCTAATTTTTTACAAATTACAATTCAACCCTAGAATATTCTAGAAATTACAATTTGACTATCAAACTTTCTAAAATTACAGTTCGACCCCAAAATTTCCAAATTCATGGAAGAACCAACAACGTCAATCTCAGGAGGCATGATCATACTCACCTCTTCAAATTACACCATTTGGAGGCCTCGAATGGAGGACTACTTGAATTGTCGATATTCATTTGATCCTTTGAATGAAGTAGGGGCGAAACCGATAGCAACAACAGAAGCAGTGTGGAAAAGGAAGAGCAAGAAGACTATCGGTCTGATCAGACAATGGATCGACCACAATGTGTTTTATTATTTTATCCAAGAGACAGATGCATAAGCCCTTTGGGTGAAACTGGAGAATATGTATCAAGCCAAAACCGCT
The DNA here is from genome assembly GCA_033060915.1 of Euryodendron excelsum. Taxonomy (NCBI): domain Eukaryota; kingdom Viridiplantae; phylum Streptophyta; class Magnoliopsida; order Ericales; family Pentaphylacaceae; genus Euryodendron; species Euryodendron excelsum. The sequence goes on from CM065396.1 coordinate 20,627,153, forward strand.
CGAAACAAAGCTTTCTTGATGTGGCGACTTGTCAACTTGAAGTTAAAGAGCAGAACTTCAATTGTCGAACACACTAGTGAGTTTTAGAATCTAATGAACTAGCTCCCAACCATGGAACTACTGCGGGAAGATAAAGAGCAAGCCCTCTTCCTTCTCAGTTATCTACCAGACAATTAGGAGACGTTGGTGGTATCCTTCAACAACTCAACTCCAAACGACAAACTTATCATGGCAATGGTCAAGGATGCCATGTTCAATGAAAAAGCCAGATGAAAGGAAGTTGGCATAAAGCAATCGTATGTCCTCGCTACAGAAAGCAAGGGAAGGCCTCAGGAAGATAACAGAGGCCGAGGTAGAGGCAGAGGTAGAGGTAAAGGAAGAGGCAGAAGCAGAAGCAGAAGCAGAAGCAGAGGAAGGTCACAGGATCCTGGCAGATCTAGTAACGAACATGGCAAGTTTACTTGCTATCATTGTGATATTAAAGGTCGCATGAAAAAGGACTACCAAAAATTAAAAAAGGAGTATGGTCAAGGCAGTCACAAGCAAAACAAGGAAGATGATGACACCCTAGTCACCATTAAGGGAAATATTGCAGTACTCTCCGTGGAAGAAGAGACATGCATCCACGTTGCTAGCCAGGATTCTGAATGGGTGGTAGACACAGCAGCCTCCTACCACGCCACTCCCCACAACAAGTTTTTCACGATGTACAAAGCTGGAGACTTTGGTACTGTGAGAATGGGGAACCCCAATTTTTCAAAGATTATGGGCATTGGTGATGTTCAAATCAAGACCAATGTTGGTTGTACTATGATGTTGAAGGATGTCAGACACATGCCCAACCTCCGGCTGAATTTGATTTTCGGAATAGCCCTTGATCAGTAGGGCTTTAACAATCACTTCGGCAATGGCACATGGAAGCTAACAAAAGGTGTCATGGTTATTGCTCAAGGACACATCTGTGGCACGTTATACATAACTCATGTGAAGGTTTGCTTAGAAAGCCTCAATACAGTGGAAGACAAGGCATCTCTAAACCTATGGCACGAAAGACTAGGCCACGTGGGTGAAAAAAGGATTGTTCGCATTGGCAAAGAAGGAGCTTATCACAGTTGCCAACAGTATTCTGCTCAACCCTTGTGAACATTGTTTATTTGGGAAACAACACAGAATCCCATTCAGATCATCAAGAAGAAGAAAATCATAGTTATTGAGTCTGGTACACTTTGATGTTTGCTGTCCTATTAAAGAGGAGTCATTAGGCAGTAACATGTATTTTTTTACCTTCATTGATGATGCATCACAGAAGGTGTGGGTGTATTTCTTAAAGATAAAGGACCAGTTGTAAGCACCCCATTTTTGACCGCTCGGCAGTCTACACTCCGTCCAGACTTGTTTTCAAGTCATAGTGGGCATATTCCAATCGAAACCAATCCTCTAGGTCCGAATTCCGTCTTTCCATCACTTCACGGGTCTGTCAGCCCAAATAAAGACAAAATGGCCAAAATGCCCTTAGGGGGCATTGACCTTTCCTTTCCAATTCCAATCCTTCTCTCGAGACAGTTTATTCCTCGAGACGGTCCGAGTAACGAAACTACTCACAAAACCGTTAGAGTAGCGGAAATACTCACAAAACCATTAGAGTAGCGGAAATACTCACAAATAGGTCGATATAGGGAATTGGTAACAAACCTCTGTGTCACGACGACCGCCGTTAGAGTGGCGAAAACACTCACAAACCTAGGCACGTCTCCTCGGAGACGGTAAGACCCCTTTTCAATCCCACTCTAGAGACAGTTTATTCCTCGAGACGGTTCCAATCTAGGCACATCTCCTCGGAGACGGTAAGACCCCTTTCCAATCCCACTCTCGAGACAGTTTATTCCTCAAGACGGTTCCAATCCAGGCGCGTCTCCTCAGAGACGGTAAGACCCCTTTCCAATCCCACTCTCGAGACAGTTTATTCCTCGAGACGGTTCCAATCCAGGCGCGTCTCTTCGGAGACGGTAAGACCCCTTTCCAATCCCTCTCTCGAGACAGTTTATTCCTCGAGACGGTCCGAGTAGTAAAACTACTCACAGAACCGTTAGAGTAGCAGAAATACTCACAAAGCCGTTAGAGTAGCGGAAATACTCCCAAATCATTAACCCCGTCCGAGTAGCGGAAATACTCAACCCCGTCCGAGTAGTGGAAATACTCACACCGTTAGAGTGGTGGAAACACTCAAAACCCAGGTCAACACCAGTGTCTGTTAGCTCACTTCGGTGAAAAATGACCAGACTATCGTTAGTACCTTTTCCGAGACTTTCCGGTCAAGATGGCCATTTTGCCCCTAAGCATTCGAATGCCCCGGGAACCACACCGGCTCTGGGTATCAAATCGGTAACCTCCTGAGAATAATTTTTATAGTGTTTTCAACCTCCACTTACCTTTCCGGATCATTCCGAGTCAGTTCCGGCCAACCCGGTACAAAATGACCGTTTTGCCCCTGGAGGGCTGGTCTCCTTCTTCGACCACACCGGCTCTGGGTATCAAACCGGTAATGTCCTGAGAATACTTTTTATAGTGTTCTTGACCTTCCTTTACCTTTCCGGACCATTCTGAGTCAGTTCCGGCAAACCCGGTACAAAATGACCATTTTGCCCCTAGTGGGCCGGTCTCCTTTTCCGACCACGCCGGCTCTGGGAATCAAGCCGGCAACCTCTGGGAACATTCTAAATAATGTTTTCAGATCCCAAGTCTTTTTTCGGGACAATCCGAGTTCGCCCCGGCAGTTTTTTGGTTCGATTGACCGTTTTGCCCCTAAAGGCCCAGTCAACCTTTTCGACCCACCTTATCCTCACTTTCCAAGTCAAATACCTCCAGGACACTATTTTAAGTGTTTCTGCTCCTTTCCGGCCTTCCGGGTCATTCCCGGCTCCTTTAAATCATTCCCGGACTTTCCGGAGTCACTCCTAGTGAAGTCAGGCTAAAAATTACATGGTAGTCACCAGTACAGGTGCCCAAATCTAGTCAAAGATACGTTGTTTGCCGACCTTAAACCTTTCCTAATTGGCTGGCGCCACTAGCAGTGGCGTCAAGCCAAAAAATGGCCTGGCGTCACTCTTAGTGGCGCCAGTGTAAAGTTTGCCCTGGCGCCACTGTAACAGGCTCTAGGTTTGTCCAACTTCTATAAATACAGAGCCTCATTTAACGTGAAAAGGGTCTGCAAACTTAACCTAAGAATCCTATATTTTGATCTACAGAGCTCGAGCACCTCCAAAAACCCTAGTTTCCTTAGGTTCTCCAAACCCTAGCCACTCTACACTAAACCCTAGCCACCATACACAAACCCTAGCCTCCTATACACTCATACACACCCCCATACACTCATACACTAGCCTTCAACCATCTTTTGAAGACTGGAGGAGCTGCAACCCAAAGCTTGAAGACAACTCTTGAAGACGAAAGACGAAGATCAAGACCGAAGACCGAAGTCAGCACGGCGCGCAAAATAAACAAGATACAAGGTAGGCTCCATATTTAAATTTTCACACTTCCCCCTTCTCTCTTCTCTCTCCTAACCCACTTGGGTTTTCTCTATTTTAATCCCCCATCTCTTTCCCGCCCTTTCTTTGCATGCTTGAAACAAGGGGATTCCCGGTCCATGTGTAGGATTGGGCTATTGGAGAGTCACCGTGTCGGGGCTTTCTTCTAGCCTAACCAGAGACCACGTGGGTCCGACCCCCTTGATTATGTGGTGAAGCCTTAGCCTTGTATGTTCACTACCCCAAATTGTATTGTGCATATCATAGTCTTGCATCTTCTAAAAAACCATTTTCAAAGTTGTTTTTAAAATCTTTTTCAAACTTGTTTTCAAAATTGCATCAAAATCTCTTTTTTAAAAACATGTTTTCAAAACCACAATTCTAGGGTGATTCTAGCCTTTCCATGGCTAGGATTGCTTTAGGAAAGTGTGACATTAAAAGTGACCTTTTATGGTCTATATTTTCGAATTTTGTTGTTTTCAAAACCGCTTTCCTAAAGTGGTTCTAGCCCTTTTATGGTTAGAATTGCTTTAGGAAAGTGAGATGTTTTTACACCTTCTAAAAACTCTCTTTAAAAATCTCTTTTTCAACATACTTTCCTAAAACTCCCCTCTTCAAAATTGTTTTCAAAAACTCCCTTCCAAAATCTATTTTTCAAAACTCTCTTTTTCAACTCCTCTCCAAAATCTTTTTCTCAAAATTCACTTTCTAAAATCACTCCCTAGATTCACTTTCCTAAAAAAATCTTTCCAAAAACTCTCTTTTCTAAAATCTTCCTTCTAGAAATTCCCCTCTAGGTTTTCCTTCCAAAACCTTTGTTTTCAAAAATGCACTTTTTAAAAATCCCTTTTCCTTAGAGCCCAAGTCAAGCCCTAGAACCCACAATTAGGAAACCCTAAATTTTCTTCCCAAAAACATGGTTTTCAAACTTTGCCCCAAACCTAGGTTTCCAAAATCTTTTGTTTTCTATATCAAAACTATATATGTTTCCAAAACCTATTTTCTATGTCAACACTATAATTTTCCAAATCTAGGGTTTCTAGAATCTCCTTTTCCAAATCCTTCCTAAATCTAATCTCCCCGTTTAGGAAACTAGATCCCGTCCTCCGTTTTTGGAAACAAAATCCAACCTTTCTCTTTTAGAAACCAAATCCAATCTCTTCTTGATCCAAACCTTTCCTAATTCAATTCCTTCCTAAACCATAAGTTTCCTAAACCTAAACTTTAAATATTTCCTTAAATTTCAAAATCCAACTCTTTCTTAATTCAAATCCTTCCTAAACTTCCGTTTTCCTAAATCTTAAGTTTCCTAAACTTGAACATAAAAATCTTTCCTAAGTTTTAAAACTCAACTTTCAAATCTTTTCTAATTCAACCCTTTCCTAATTCTACCCCTTTCCAAAATCTTTTTCAAATCCAAGCTTTCAAATCTTTCCTAAACTCAAACCTTTCTTAATCTCAAGATTTTCTAAAACTCTAAAATTTTCTAAATCTTAAACTTTCTAAATTTCAAATATTTCCAAATTCAAAACTTTCTAAATTTGAAACCTTTTTAAGTTAAATCTTTCTAAGCCTAGAAACTTTCTAAATTCTAAACTGTCTTAAACTTCAAATCTTTCCAAATCTAAGACTTTTCTAAACTCAAAACTTTCTTAATTTAAGACTTTCTTAAGTTGAAACTTTCTTAATTCAAACATTTTCTAAACTAAAAACTTTCTTTTTTCAAACCTTTCCCAAAACGAAACTTTCTTATTTTCAAAACTTCCTTGTTTTCAAAGCTTTCCAATTTTCAAAAACTTTCCAATTTGCAAAACATTTCTAAATTCAAAACTTTCTAATTTTCAAAACTTTCCTAATTTCAAAACTTTCCTAAACCTAAAACTTTCCTAATTTCAAACTTTCCTAAATCGGACCTTTCCTAATTCGAAGATTTCCTAAAATTCAATCTTTCCAAATCTTCTAAGTCCGACATTCGAGTCAAATCTTTCTAAATCTCAAGTCTTTCCTAGGTCTCCTTTCCTAAACCTCTATCTTTCTAAAACCAAGTCTTTCCAAAATCAATCTTTCCAAAGCAAGTCCAATATTCTCAATTTCAATTTCCAATCTCCTCTTCTAATCTCAAATCAAGTCCAATCTTCTCAATTTCAATTCCCAATCTCCTCTTCTAATCTCAAATCAAATCCAATTTTCAATTCAATCTCTTTCTTCCAATCCAATTTCTCTCTTCAAATCAATCTCTTTTCAATCGGACTCTAGTCCGAACTACGACTAACCTGATTCCCCCAAAGGGATACGTAGGCAACCTTCATAGGTGCGGTCACAATACTTTTCAAACTTTCAATTCCACCCTCATGGGTACGGTTTCAAAATCTTTTCAAATCTAAAATTCCAATTTCAAATTTCTATTTTCAAATTTCTATTTCCAAATTTTCAAACTTTCCAATTTCAATTCCATCTCTTTAAATCTATTTTCAAATCAAATCAATTTCAAATTAAACTTTTTTCAAATCTATTTTTCAATTCTCTTTCCTTACACTTGCATACCAAGCATCATGTTAGTTCCTTTTTTAAGCATTGTTTTCCTAAAGTGAATAGGGTTGAACTATAGTTAGTCGAAGACTCTCATAGGTGAATGTAGGGTAGATTGACATGTAGGTACCGAAAGGGCGGGGTAGGGTGATAGTTTAGTGCGTCTTCCCTACACGTAACCAACCTCCGAACTTAGCATCACTGATTTCAACGACCAAAACGGAGTTATTTTTCTAAAAAGGGCTAAATTATTTTCAAAGGTTGCCAAACAACCTGTTTTCCTAAAAACCCTCTCTTGAGGAGATATTTTCAAAATCGTTTTTCAAAAACCCTAAGTGTAGTCTTCGGATTACTCTTAGTTTTTAGGTGACCTAACTCACCTTAATTAAGTTAGGTGGCGACTCTGAATCTTTTTCAAAAACCCTTTATTCAAACTTGTTTTCAATTCAAACCTAGTCGCACTCATTCTTTTAGGAGGGTGAGTTCTAACGAGAGAGTACAACATTTTTCCCACTTGGGTGAGTATTCCTCGAGTGCGAAAAATCTGGGCGCGACACCAGGTATTCGACTACTTCAAGCAGTTCCATGCCTTGGTGGAAAGGGAAACTAGAAAGAATCTAAAGTGCCTCCGAACAAACAATAAAGGTGAATACACGTCCAATGATTAGCAGCATACTACACTAATCGCGATATCCGACACAAGCAGATGGTCCCACGTACCCCACAACACAATGGTGTAGCCAAGAGGATGAATCAGACTATTATAAAGATGGTTAGATGCATGCTCAATATGGCAAATCTGCCTAAGGTATTCAAGTTATTCGTGCTGTCTGCTACCTGATAATAGATCACCATCAGTGTCGTTGAAGTTTGAAGTTCTAGAGATGGTGTGGTTTGGCAAGAAGGAGTCTCCTATTCTCACTTGAGAGTTTTTGGGTGCAAGGCATTTGTACATGTGTCCAAGGAATAGAGGCAGAAGCTGGACTTGAAGTCTACTCTATGCACCTTCATTGGTTATGGCGATGAAGAGTTTGGATACATATTATGGGATCCAAAAAACAGAAGGACAATCAGAAGCAGGGACGTTGTGTTCTAAGAGAACCAGTTTTATGAGGAACTAACTCTGTCTAGTGGTTCTAACTCCTATGTTCCAGACATCATTCCAGATCTAGTACTAGCCCATCTCAACACAGACACTGGAATACAGGAGGCAATTCCAGAAGATGAAGAAGAAGAGTGTGTTGAGGAGGGGGAGTGACAACCCCTTCCACCAAATGTTGAAGCACCTCCTCAAGTTGATAAGTCTCAGCCAAGGAGATCTGCAAGAGGCCGTGTCCCAAGTTCATCGACTAGATATTTGGAATCCTACTACATCTTGCTCACTGATGAGGGGCAGAGAACTTTAAGGAAGCACAGACCCATCCAGACAAAGACAAATGGATGAAATTCATGCAAGAAGAGATGAGTTCTTTGCAAAAAAATCAGATCTATGATCTGGTAAGGCTTCCCATAGGTAGAAAATCCTTAAGGAACAAATGAGTGTTCAAGCTAAAGAAAGATGACAGCAAAAAGCTAGTGAGGCACAAGGCTCGATTGGTTGTATAAGGATTCTAACAGAAGAAAAGAATTGACTTTGACGAGATATTCTCATTGGTGGTAAAGATGACCTCAATTCGAGTTATAGTCGGATTGGTAGCCAGCCTGAATTTGGAGCTTGATGATAAGTTAATTTTATACTGATCAATTTAATATCTTTAGCGTCTTACATGATAGTTCTTTAGGATCTTTTATTAGATTTTTACTTGGTTTTATTCATATTTTAAAGATTAGAAGAATCAAGGTAATTGTGCAAATTCATGGGATTTAGTCGGAAGAATCGATCAAAACATAGCGGAGGAGTGCTTAAACTCATTATCTGTATTTACTTCGATAGGAGACACAAAGGAGGATGATTTAAAGAGAGTTAAGACCTTTACTTGGCGTTAATTGGAGCTTAGAAGCTAAATTGAAGAAATTGTGAAAGAGGGGTCGACCCTTAGTGACAATGAGCTCAAAAATATCGCCTCTGTTCAAAAATGTCGACAATTGGAATAGAGATGTCGACATCTTAACTGATAGAATGAAAGTGAACCCACTGTTAAGAAGTGTCGACACTTTTAAACTCAGGTGTCAACACCTTGTTCACAGCAATAAATCTGGAGAAAAATCAAGAGTTGAAGGTTTGGCATAGTTACGGTATTTTGGCTATTACTTTCAACTCAGATGTCAGATTAAAGCGATACTTATAGTGTTTGAAAGAAGACTTAAAGCTCTACAACATTTATTTCATGAGAAATTTCGTGAATCAAACTCTATAATTGTCAAAAGTGGGCCACAAGTTAACAAAAATATGAAACTTGTGAATTTAGCAATATTCCTTTCCTACTTGTAATAGGTTTCCTTTTTCTTCAAGACTCTTGGACTCTTAGGATATAAATAGAAGAGAAAAAGGATAGAAGGGAAAGGTGAAGAGATCAAAGGGGAGATATTGATAGAGAGGAGTGAACATCAAAAGGAGAAGGGATTTGAGTTCTTGAATTTTTCTCTCTTCTAAATCTCTTTCAATTTCTTGATGTCAAACTCTTTGATTATGTTTTTATTCGGTTATATTATGAACTGATTTCTATTTTCTAGGGCTACGATGTAGCCTAACTATGACTATGTGGATCTTTTCTTTAATTGGATTAAACTAGTAGTTGTTTCATATTGTTGAGTATTTCTTTATGGACTTAATACTTGTGAATGATTAATCACCATTTACATGATATTGGATTCAATTTGAAACTGAGAAGTGATAATTGTTTCAGCCTATGTTTGAGATATCATAAGTAATCCGTAGGATAGAGATATCTACGGACTTGTGTAATCTTTATGAGAGTTCTTTGCTCTTAATGAAATCTGACAAGTTCAAAATTTTCACTGAGATGTAGAAAGTTTGCTTGTTGAATTATTTCGTTGATGCTTGAGAAAGATTAGTGAATAAATTAGAGAAACTCGATTATCAACAATAGGATGTAATTATATTTAATCCAATTAGGAAGTGTGCAGAGGATTAGTTATGGTGGATTGGAAACCCTAGAATCTTGTTCTCTAGATCTCAACTTGCTTATTTAATTTTGTTATTTTAACTTCTCTAGTTCAATAATTCATTCCTATTGGAATTATCAAATAGATCATAATTTAATAAATTTTGGTACTTATTAGTAATTTTTCAATCCTTGTGGGACGATACTCTTACTCATTCACTTTATTACTTGTTACGATTCATGCACTTGCAATTTCAACAAACACTTGAATAGATGGATGTCAAGATGACTTTTCTGCACGGAGATCTGAAGGAAGAGATCTACATAGAGCAGCCAAAAGGATTTGAATTTCCTAAGAAAGAACACATAGTCTGCAAGCTGAAGAATAGTCTCTACGGCCTTAAGTAAGCCCCGAGATAGTGGTACAAGAAGTTTGACCCATTCATGGTGGGGTCATGGGTACAAGAGGACTGTAGCACACCAGTGCGTGTACATTCAGAGATTCCCAGATGGTAGCTTTATGACACTCCTCTATGTAGCTAATATGCTGATCGTTGGCCAAGATACAACAATGATCAACACACTAAAGGAGTTATCCAAGTCCTTTGACATGAAGGACTTAGGCCCCACTCAGCAGATATTGGGCATGCAAATAGTTCATGACAGAAAAGCCAAGAAACTGTGGCTATCATAGGAGAAATATATTGAACGGGTGATTAAGAGGTTCAACATGAAAAATGCCAAGTCAGTCAGTATGCCATTGGCTAATCACTTCAAGCTGAGCAAGAGTTTGTGTCCCTTCTCGAAGACAGATGTGGAGGAGATGGAAGCAGTCCCATGCTCTTCAGTAGTTGGGAGTCTTATGTATGCAATGGTGTGTACAAGGCCAGATATTGCTCACATTGCAGGCATTGTGAGCAGATTTCTCCCAATCCTGGAAAAGAACATTGGGAAGCTGTCAAGTGTGTTTTGAGGTATCTAAAGGGAACATCAAAGATGTGCTTGTGTTTTGGGGGAGCTGAACCAGTCTTAGAAGGCTATGCAGATTCCAATATGGCTAGTAATCTTGACGGTAGGAAATCTACATCAGGATTTCTTTACACCTTCGCAAGGGGAGCTATTTCATGGCAGTCCAAACTGTAGAAGTGTGCAACTTTATCTAAAACAGAAGCTGAGTATATCGTTGCAACGGAAGTGGGGAAGGAAATGTTGTGGATAAAATGGTTTCTTCAAGAACTAGGAATCAAGCAGGATGAGTTCAAAGAATATTGTGATAGTCAGAGTACTCTGGACTTGAGCAAGAACTTAATGTACCATTCCCGCACTAAACACATTGATATTCGCTATCATTGGATACGCAAGATTATGCAGCAACATCTGTTGAAGTTGGTGAAGATCCACGCAAAGGAAAATCCAATTGATATGTTCACAAAGGTGGTCACACGTGAAAAACTCGAGCTATGCATAGACATGGCTGGATTGGACTCTAAGTAAAGATTAGCAGGGTGCAATCCTCTCCAATGGGCATAAAGGGGGAGATTTGTTGAACCCATACCATTGGATTCTTCATTGGATCCATGCCATTGGATATATTGGCAAGCAATTTCTCCATTAATGAGGCTTCCCTACACTACAAGACACCATTGATGGTGTCGCTATCAAAGAAGGGATCTCATGAGGATCCAAGGGTTTTTGTCTCCAAGGTAGTGATTATATCCTCAAGAGTTTTTGTCTCCAAGGTAGTGGCTACCATTGTGTTAGATAGACATACTCCATAAAGTAGAAAGCTGAGAGTGTGGTGAGGTGTGTTTTAAAGAGTGTTTTTTGGTAAGTTGAGTTGAGTGAAGAAGCTTTCCTCCTCCTCCTTTGTAAGTAGTTTTTCTTCATTTAGTGAAGTTGTTTCTCTCTCTCAGTTTGTATGTGAATATTTTCTGAGCACAACAGCTCTAGCATTGCTCAATAAACAATACATTGTAAAAGTTGGAAAACATCAAGTTACTAAGGCTATGTTTGGTACAAGGAAATTGAATGAGAGTGAGAATGGAATGAGAATGAGAAGGGAATGGGAATGAAATGGTCATCCACATTCCCTTGTTTGATAAGATCAATGAACAATACTAGAATAGAATGGAATGAATTTTAGTGTACAATATGAAAATTCAGTACTATGTTATATACAAAATATTAGAAGTATTATATATTATTTATTAAATATTAGTGCGCATTTGTGATGGTGGTGGTGGCAGCAGTGAGCGATGGTGGTGGTGAGTGTTGGGCAGCAGTGGCGGCGGTAACGATGGTGGTGGTTGGTGGCAGTGGCAAGTGGTGGTGATGGGCCGACGACAATGGTGGGTGGTAGTGGTGGCAGTGGATGACAGGTGGTTGTGACTAACAGTCGGTGGTGGTGGCAGGGCTGGGGGTGGTAGCAGTGGCAGTGGATGGCGGGTGGTTGTGGCCGACGATGAATGGTAGTGGTTAGTGGCGGCAGTGATGGTGGGAATTTTCTATTTTTTTAATTTTTTAATTTTCTAAAGTTAAAAAAATAATTACCAAACATGTTTTACTTTTTTGAAAAAACTGATAACAAAACCTTACAAAGTTTTATTTTATATTATCGTATATGAGAATAGAATGACCATTCTCACTCTTGAAATAGGGAATGGTCATTCTAACTTAAATAGTGGCACCAAACAAGATAATGAGAATGAAAGTAAAAATGACCATTTCATTCCATTCTCTTATACCGAATATAGCCTGAAGGTCAATACAAGGAAACTGAATAAGTACTTTTATGAGGCTCCTGAACTCAATGAAAGAAAAAAAAAAAAAAAAAAAATCTCTGCAAGATTAGAAAACACCATTTCAGAGCAGACAGGATTACCAACAGGCTGCCAAATTTTCTGCACAGCTAGTACTGCTTCAATTGCTGCTGTTATTGGCAGCATTACAGTCACCGTTGCTATTTTGACTGCTACACTGTTAATACTCATGACTATAAATAACCTACATCAAAGCAACTTAGCAAAAGGTATACCAATCTGAGCAATGTCAATGAAACAGGTCAAATAGCCATGTTGTCAGACCATGGAATATTCATCTTGACCCAAAAAAAAAAGAAAACACTGTTTACATAATAATGTATGTACCACAAGCACTAAGAGCTTTAGCCCAGTTAGGTAGAGCACTTCATTTACACATGCTATACAATGTGTCTGGAATATAAATGCAATTGAATAATCAGTTTGATATCGCAATTATAGTGACTTCACTAGATATATATTTTTGTGCTTTATAACTTGAAATCATCATAAATTAAATGCAACGAAGCCATTTTTCAAATTAGATCTGCAATTTTTATTTCCTTGCAAAATTAGCATACTGATGATTACATTCTCACTGGAGGACCAAAGAGGGTCCAAGAATAAGTTCTTTGAAAGGCAAAATTTAAACCCAAGAAGTACTTTTGTTCACCAATATTCTGTTCAAATAAACGGGAAGAACAAGATTCAAAAATTGAATCCAGAAAACTCACCTTCCATGATATTTCGCAGGTAGATCAAACTTCATTAAAAAAATTACAGTTCTGTGCATAGATTACTAAGATGCATTCATAAGGGAGATGTTATGCAACAGCTTGTCTAAAGAAACATTAGATTACCATCCCTTGCAACCAGATATAAAGAAATAGAGAGGTTCATTTACTAATTAAGACTGGACTGCTGGTAGCAACTTGAGTAACAAAGCCTAAAACGCCATCATCAAAGCATAACCAGAGTAGAACAAGTTTCCAACTACTAGCACATTTATTATACCGTGGTTGCATTCAACGACGCAGACCTTCCCATGTATTGCTGTAGCTGCAGCCTCCAACTTTTCAATGTCAGGTAGCTGTCAGAATAGATTGTGTTATCTAACATTAGAACTTGACTCTCTTGTAAAGGCTCTTGTTGATTCTCCACCAGCTTTGCCAGATCAGCTCAGTCCAATGAGCGCCATTAACATGCTATTCATCCAACTGTCCCAAAATAGAGGCACCCTCTTCATCTGTTGATGCCGGTTCGATCAAAGTTAATGCTGGTGCTGTTGATAATGGGGTTATGGAGTCTAATACCTCGATTCCATCATAATTAGAAGGTGATGCTGACATCAATTGCGCGATCATGCTCAAGTCATCAGTAGTTCCACATAATTCTGTTTCCACTGCTCGTATAGGGTTATTCAACATAAGCTCCCATTGGGGGCTTTCACAATTTGTAAGTTCATTGAAGGCATCATCTCCTTCTGGCATGCTTGTTTCCATTATTGAAACACCTTCAAATAAAGCTGCTGCTGTGTTAAAATGTTTTGATCAATGCAACCGTTGGTTTCTATGTAATCTAGATGATCATCATCTAATCTTGATGGTTAAAAGTGATTGTCTTTTTATTTTTATTTTCCCTTCCTCTCACAGACCATATATAGCTGCTAGTAATCGAATATTCTCCATTTCTGGGGGATGCATGGCAAGCCGAACTCCAATATCAGGTTCTCCTTATTCTACTAAAACACTCGTCTGGCAATTAGGAACTTTTCGCTCAAAGGTTGTAGGGCATAGATTGAGAGAGAGTTCTTCAAAATTTCAGGTGCAAGAGCCCCATATCATCATTCATTCGTCCATATTTTACTCAACGAAGAATACTTTTTAGTCACCTTGGAGGGGGAAAAAGCAACCAATATTGTTAAGAGCCCTCTAAAATCACCTTGGAAACCAAGGTAGGAGGCAATAGCATACAACATCTGTATATACATTAATTTTTTTTCATTTCTATTTTATTATGTTACTTGACTTATTTGGAATGAGCTATTGGTGAATGACTAGAGTTGGATCAATTTTGCAAGATTATACAAAGGCGAAGTCAATATTTTAACCCTTGCGCTAATGATTCATCAGTTAACCCGTGCTTCAATAGAATTAATACGGCATAATTAGCACATCCCAGTCGAAGAGTCGAGAGGTTAGGAGGTGTAACTAAATTTCCATAACTCCTAATTTTGAAGACTACTTTGAACAATGTAGAAGACACTAACAAAATTTTGATGATTTGCCGCCTCAATCAACAAGATCTAAAAATGGAGCTTGTTAATCTGAACCACACACAATACTTATGCATTGAACTCTCGTTCGAAGCCACCTTATACCACATCCTAGAACAGCTGCTTAGAAATCAAACCATTGAATTCACCATTTGGAAGTTGTTATAACAGATTGTATGAGTAACATCTTCACTACACCTGAGAAAGGAAATCAACAAATACTGATGAGGATCGACCAGGCATACTCTTGAAGGACCAACCAGGAATACTCCTGATGGGATGCCCAGACATTTCCCTGACCACGCTCGGGGTACTCAGAGGAATGAGGAGCTACTGATAAGGACTGACCAGGCATATCCTTGACTGGTCGACCAGCCATTGCCCTGACCATGCTCGGGGTACTCAGAGGAATGGAGGGCTACTGATAAGGACCGACCAGGCATACCCTTGACTGGTCGACCAGGCATTCCCCTGACCACGCTCGGGGTACTCAGAGGAATGGGGAACTACTTTTGGGCACTGTACATTACAATGATTGAGACTTCAGCACCAAACATATTGATGTCTGGAGGGACACAGATGGGATCAAAAGAAGAAAAAACACCACAAGAGAAAGAGCGACCCTGGGAGCTCCAGCTGACCAGAGCATGACCAAGAAGGCTATGACTGAGTGGACTAAGGCCTAGCAGACCACGACCGCACACGACTGAGTGGTCCATGCTCGAGCAAACCTCGGGAGATGGTGTCGATCATTCCCCCCACCTACCACGCCAGTAGGGGCCATCACTGACGACCCAATCATAATAACATGCTCCCAACTCTAAGAGTTCACGTGTAGCAGGAGGCAGTCACCTCACTCGCTCTGACACACGCATAAGGGAGTGCCACGTGTGGGGTTGGACAACTACTTTCCCCCACTATCCTGCCATCAGTAAGGACCCCCAATGCCACGCTGCCACGTAGAAAGACAACAGTCTCCCACTCCCTTCATGTATGCAACGCCCTCCTAGGGCTACCAGGAGGTCTACTCATATAAAAGATAAACTCATCTTCTCGAATAAGGTATGCAAACAAAAACCCTAGCTAAACCTCTGTTAAAATACATCCAGAAATCTAACTTTGACAACTTAATACCTTTGACAGGCATCACACCGGTGACCCTTATTCTTTTTTCCTCTCAGATCACTGGAGCTGATTGCTACTGGCCTGGAGACCGATTATTACATTATCAAATACTATTGCCAAAGATAGCACAGCAGCATAGACTAACTCTAAGCTAAACAAAATGAAAAAAGAGAACTTATGAATAACGGTGAAAGTACTAATACTGGTACAACTGCAACTGGGACAATCATGGCTTGCATTATTGACATCATTGCGGTGGTTGTACTACTGCTCCTGGAGCTACTACTGGTAATAATTATGAAAGCATGCACTTGAATTGGAATATATTTTTTGAATATAAAATAATTTGGGAATCAGATTGAAATTATGATTAGGGAGAAATTTTCTAAGAAATTATTATGCTTTATAATTTAATCTCAGAATAAAACAAACCGTGGTGAAGCCATATACTCGATTATAAATAAAGTTTTCATGTTTTCGAAAATCAGAAACCTTGTACTTCTTTCCTCTGTTTTTTCAGGATATCCATTTCACAACCAGATATGATTACGTCTTTGTCAATTTTCAGTTTGGAAATCTTCATTCCATATCACTAGACTGTCATAGCTCCCACCTATTCCATCATGATTTAGGGACTTTCAATGAGTAAATGGTCTAGTTGTTCAGAACATGTTCCATGCTAAAAGAACATGGCTTCTTAAGAGGTTTTCTTGTTGTTTGACAGCAAATTAAATCAGATATGTTGTAGCTATAAAAAAATTTCCATGGTCTGCTAGCTCATTAACGGCCGTTAGGGCATGGTGGCACCGCTCCTGGGTCAGCTTAGTGGGTTAAGAGAATGTTTTGACCTCTGTCTGTCTGCGATACAGTCTCTTGCTTTTTACTATAGCGTAGTAGATAAAAAACCTTGGATATCAGCTTGTGCAACTAGGGCCTTCTGCTATGTAATCCTTCATAGTATTTGTCTTGAAAGACCGAAAAATGAAAAAAGAAAAGGAATTGGTCTTGTACAACTTTGTCTGCATTCTGTTCGTTTGATGAGATATATTAAGTTAAAGGCGTCAAGGAAAACTAGTGGACTCATTTAAATGTTTGTCCACTATTTCATTGACATGTCTAGAAGTTAATCGGCGAATGTTCATCCTCTTGCATTTTTGTCAAAAGCTAAATGCAAATGTTGTCATTGCTCTTTGTTGTTTCTGAATCATCAGCAATATCTTGTTAAAGAGATATATAATCAGAGTTACACAAATAGTGAGATGGGGAAGAAAATTAAGATACTTCATTTGCTGACATTTAACATTTGATAGAAAGATTATATAATTTGAAGCACCAAACAAACCAACCACTGCAGCTTTCCGCAGTTTTTTTTTTTTGCAATTTTAGGTTTGGAACTTGGTAGAAAAATCCCTTTCAAAACGTTCCTACTATTCCAAAACTGATAATACTTCATTGACTACCAATTGAATGCATTCATAAAATTGATCGAGTGGTGTTAGAGCTTCCGCTAGCACAACAAATGGTATCAGAGCAAGGTTGCTCATCTGTGTGGGAAATGTGGAGAGTTTGCTCAAAATTTTTGAAGATCCATAGTTTTGATCTTGACAAATTGATGGAAATTATTGGAAGCACTATTCATGCACAAGAAAAGAGAATGAGACAAAATAAAAATAAAAAAAGGTGGTGCCGCATAGAAAGCTTTTTCTGCCATCGATGCCGCCACAGTACCACGCATACTACAGTTCCCTTGCAAGCTACAAGATCACTGTGTTGCTACAGTAATGAGTTGTACCAGTATTGAGTTACAGCAATAGATGAGCTACAACAGTATCCTAGTGGCAGCAGTACCAAGTAGCTATGGTATCGAATTACAGCAGTGTTAAGTTATAGCAGTAGACGAGTTGCAATAGTTTCTGAGTGGCAGCATACATGCAGCTACAGTACCAGGTTGCAGTAGTAGCCAGTTCGATTTGAAATTTCAGATTTGACGAGAATTGTCCAGAATTCACCGAGGGAGGTGTCCCTAAGGTTTTCAGACGCAACAGAGTTATCGATGGGTGCAGTTTTGATGTTTTCTACACAATTTTTGGTCAGATTGGATAGATCAAGTGGAGAGTGATCGGAAGCATTTGGGTTAAACGACGATGAAAGACTAGTCATTAATCAGACGGCGTGATCTAGGTTGGATGAATTGGCAACCTGTAGAGGCTGGTGGAGAATGTTGTGACAATTAGAGCAAGAAGAGCAAGAGTTGCTATGATGTACACGCAACAAAAGCAGGAGTGCATGGTCGAAAGGTATAGGTGTGCGGGCAGACGGATCGAGTGTGTTGAAATCTAGCTAGAGAAAAGAGCAATAGATGCTGAGTGTTTACAAGGAAGCTCTAGGTAGAGGAAGGGAGACCGTTGTATGAAAAGGTGCGCACCTAAGACAAAACGAGTCTTATTCGCTCTAGATTAAGTAAGTGGCGACAATTGATCTCTCTAGGATGAGCTCGAGCAGGAGGAGGGATGGAGCCACAGAAGGCATCTCAGTTGAGGGGCTGCAAACACCTTGATGAATAGGTGTTGGCCATGCCAAGTGGGTGTGAGAGTTTGACGGACACTCTGGTGAGGGGATGTCGACAAGTGCTCTGTGAAGGGGGTGTTGGCTTCTCAATGAAGGCACAAGCCATACAAGTTTGAGTATGGTGGTGCGGCAAACGATGACATAGTAGATGGAGCAATGTTCGGACGATAACACAGCAGATGGAGCAGTTGTTAGGTAGAATTCACCCACATGGGTGGAAGGGAGTGAATGTTTAGTGTGGGGTCCACCCATGTGGTGGATCACCCACCCATTGAATATTTTGGCCTCCAACTAAGTAGCCGACAAGGCAAGTCATCAAGCCAAAAGAAGACAAACAAAAAAACGAAGAAAAGCAAAAAAGAAATGATACCTTTATCTTCCTTCAACTTTGTGAATGAATAGTAAGAGAGTTATGATAAATACCCCTTCAAGCAAAGGTTTTGCTGTACGCCTAAAATGTGAGGGTGTCAAGGGGCAAGTCCAGAGAGCACCGCCCACGGTTTACGCGTGCAAGTCAAGGGACGAGCCGGGGTAGAAAAAGTGAGTTGTTCCTCTATGAGCCCTTCTATTATAGAGAATGAGATCTTCTGTTGAAGAGACTGTGAGGATAAGAGAACAAAATAGTGAGGGTTTATGGGAGAGACAGTTTGTTCTATGTAACTCCTCTTGTAATCCGTTGTCCTATTTGTTAATAGTGAAACCTCTCTCTAGCCTATGCAAATGTAGCCCTAGTTGTTTGGGTGAACTGCATTAAATCTTGTGTTTTTTTGGTGTGTATTTTTGTGTGAGTGCTTCCAAGCTTCCGCGTGTCAGTGAATTTGGTGATCCCAACAACGACGTTGCAGAGTTCCGCTGAAAAATCCCAACAAGACAATACTTGGAACTGAGACGATTCTGGCTTTAAAATTCTTTGACAAATCGAAGGTTCAAACATAGCATAAAAGTTGTAAGCAGGTCTGCACGACCGAGTACCACCAACCAGTATAACTGATGAACTTGCCATTGATGGTGCGAACACTCAGTGGGACCACTAAAACAAAGGTCATGTCCGCATCCCAGGTCATTGCCATTTGAAGAGTAGGAAAGTCAAGTACTAGTGTGAAGAAGAATTCGAGCTTGGGCATTGTAAAAGTCCAGGTTGGAAGAACTAAAAGGAGATGAGTATAACCCAATAGAGATTTTTAAAAATGAGACACTTGCTATATCGCCATTTTCAGTAAGGTTCTAATTTCTACCAAGTATACAACTCGAAATGAAGTAGGCTTGAAGTCATTGAGCAGGGCTGTGAGACAGCAAGTGCAGATAGAAATGACAATTTCATTGTTGAAGATCAAAAGCTTCTAGTTATTCTCAATAGAAGAGTAATGAGAGACACCCATAATTTTCACTAATTGCGAACGCATAAAGATTAAATAATTGATGGTAGATATCAAATAACAGATGTTACTTTATTCACTTCTAAGGTCCATTTATCTCAGGCTAATGCGCGAGTCCAGCCTTGAGCTTTTGAATGGTGGCAACATCAGTTTTGAAAGACTTGGCCAGGATCCCATCAAAGATGCTAGTATTGAAAACAGTGCTAGGAACTGACACGGTTCCCGCGCTTGCACTGCCAAACGCAGAGACTGCAAATGCAAAATCCGTTTGACCGCTGTTGTACTGGTAGTGAATAAGTCCTTTAGGAAACACAAACATGTCACCGGCTTGGAGTGTCTGTGTAAAGAGCTTGTTAGTGGTATCAACAAAACCGACTTCAAGAGAACCTTCAAGGAGAAACAAGAGCTCTGCTGCATGAGGATGGGTGTGAGGCGGGTTGACAGTGCCAGCTGGGTATAGAAGAACTGCATAAGAAACACTCTGCCCATTAAGAGCTGGGAATTCAGCCATGCCAGCTTTCAGAACCTTAAAAGGTTGTAGGGATCTCTCCCCCATTAAGAACACGCATGCCAGTAAAGGTGAATAGGTTTCCGTCAACAGTATTAGTGTTTGGCGGGACTATAAAATCAGTAAGGATGTCTGGATCGCCTGCCATAGCTATATGGAGGGTGGCAAAAACAAGCAACACTTTGAAAAACAATTCATGCTTTGAAACCAGGATTGCCATGTAGGAACTAAGGGGAAGGAAATTTTAGTATGTGGTGGACTATCTTGAAGGATCTTGGGCTTTGTTACTTCGTCCAACAGCAGGAGATACCAATTTATAGGCGGATTTGTTAGAGGATTGTACCTTTAGAGCAGGTCTAAGAGACAGAAAACTGCAATTGAGGACTACGAGGACCTTGCTATTGTCAATTTTTTTGTAATGCTAACAAATTTACTCTTTCTTTTTGGGGTCATGGCTTATCGGGCTAGAAAATATGCCAGTGTATTTGCATATACTTTTGGATTTTTCTGTTTGAAGTCTCTTACAATGATCCGGAGAAAAGTGACAAGAGTAATGCTTTCTTTCTTCTTTCTTTCTTTCTTTCTTTGCTGTTTTCAGCTATGATTTCTTGCCTTTATTTTCAGTTTGAGCCATTCATAGAAAAAAGACGAGGAACAAACGTTGTGAACTTCACCTTAGCCGGCCATCAGATGAGACATAAAAGAGCTTCACAAATTTCTTTTGATTTGTAAATACAAAGTTATAAGTAATATCGTCACCAATGGAAATTGCCATTGGGAGAATAGAAAAAGGGAGTGTTTAAACAAAATTATATATGTGAAAGAGCAAAATCAATTGCTAAAACATTTACAAGTTAAGAAACAGCTAGTTGTTGATGCAGCGGGATTCAAGAACAAGATAATCAACTCTAGTCCGTTGATTCACCACGAATGCCGGATTAGGATCCTTCCTCCAACCTGTTGATTTACCACGAATACCAGACTTAACGGCATCAAGCGCTCGTTGATTCGCCGAAAATACCGAACGATTGGAAAGAGGTGCAAAATCGCACATAAACTTTATTAATCTCAAAAACTGTAGAAAAATGTCTTAACAAGAGCATAAATATGTGGCACGAAATCCTAGGGCCCAGGACAAATCGGGTTAATAAAAAAAAATTGATGAAAGCCCAAAAAAACTAAGCCCAAAACACAAAACGGGCCAAAAATTATACTTAGAGGCGTTTTTTACGTTTTCCTAGGCCGTAAATCATTTTATTATTTTTCCCTTTCTCCAGCTCGTCGCTAGCTTTTCGAAAACATATTACACTAAGAAAATGGAGTTACGGATCAAAAGTTATGGCTAATTGAAGTTTACTGACTACCGGTCCATGCACTGCGCAGGCATAACGACGCATCCGAATCTCCAAGTAATCCTCCGCTATACTATCCGCATCAGTTGTCTATGTTTCTATTACTTTTTCACGCAGGCCTTTTTCCTTAATTTAGTTGCTTGGTGTTGTCCTTAGGGAATCTTTTGACAACAAATCCTTATACTTCTGATAAAGACAACAGTCAATAGATGCCAATTGCCAAATTGTTTGCATTAATCTCCCCGTTCTTTGCTTTTAGGATTTTCTTATTTCAAAATTATGTCAGTTTCTAGCATAGTTTACATCTTCGTGCGTACAAAGAGATTGTTCATTGGCCTCAAATATTAATTATTTTGTTTCGTTCATATTATTTGGGTGCAGATTCAATGATTGGGTGCAGAGTCAATGATTGTTCAATATAGAATACACAGTAGAAGTTGGAGACATCAAGTTACTTAACGTCAATCCAAGGAAACTGTATTGAGTTTTGTTAACTTCTATAAAGTTACTAAACTCAGTGAAAAAAACAAATAAAGAAAGAAGAAACAACTCTAAGAATAGAAAGCACCATTTAAGAGCAGACAGGAGGACTAACAGGGCTAGGAATTTTCTGGAGAATGACACATGTTGGAAGTTTAGTGGATTCATATCGTTCCAGTAAGCATTTCAAGTTATTCCGCCGTAAAATATCAGTCAATACCATGCCTAGTAGTGCGTTACTTTCAGGATTGTGGAGATGCCACTAGAGGTTTACTAGCAATTTTTATGAATATTGCTGCCCACTATTGTCCCATTTTAATGTTATGATACAACATATCTGCCTATTATTGTGCCATTTTTATGTTACGTTTCCACATATGAACCAATAATGACTAAACAAATCGAGAACCAAATGCCGGGGAAGCTGAGTTGAGCCCCAATCGTATATACATTGCTAGTATTGCTTCAATTGCTGCTGTTATTGGGTAGCATTATAGTCACTGTTTGATATTACACTTGAGTGACTTCCTTCTTTTGGTTTTGAGGGGAAATTAAAGTGACTTCTGTTGGAAAATGTTGTGCTTGGCACAACTTTGAGCCTAATTAAAGTGAATTCTGCATTTCTTCAACCAATTTCATTCATGTGGTTGTTAACTAGATAGTTTGTTTCCCATTCAAAGTCACGTGAGTGAAATTCCCGTAATGGGTAATATAGACGACTGTCACATATATCAATAGTGTGTATCAAACTGTTTAATGGTATAAGCATGCTAAGATCCTACTACATAACGACATACAACATCACATTATTTACAATAGATGCGAGAAACACAACAACTGCAAGAAAACTGAAATCGTTAAATAAGCAAGGAAGATAGTTTGATAAAGTCGAGTAAAAGCACTCTCTCCTTAAGACAGATTCGCCCCCCACACAAGTGCGAAAGGAAAAAATAGGTATTTATCCCCCAGAATAAAATGATCAACAACAACGAAGAAGAAGTACTTCAATCTTCGTGCTTGGCGAACCAAACCATGTATTAACTCTCTCTCAATAAATGTAATGAAATGCAATGAAATCTAACATATATAAATACAATCTAATATGCAACTTGTATGGAAAAAATAGAATTTCTTAACAAAAATTCAACCAGAATCTTACAGAAATTCAACACAAATTTCGTTGGCAATTCCCAAACCATATACAGAAAATCACCACAGATTTTTGTTAAATAACTAAAAGTAATAAATAGAATTTTGCAAAAATTTTTATTGAAATTTTCTACAAAAACGTACCAGACCAAAAACGCTGTATGAATTGTACGAAAACTAGACCAAGCAAAACTTCGACAGGACTGATCGTAGACGAACACACGAACAAACTAATCGGAAGAGAACTCCTTGCAACACGTCGTTTGGGCAGAAGATTTCTAGACAGCGCTTCGATAAGGCAGGCAGACGGTTCTCTTTTTCCATCATACAAAAAACTGGAAATCGTCCAATATTTATAGAGGCTGAATGCCTATTCGTGAAAGGGTGTCAACCAAACACACCCCTTCACGACAACAACTGTTCGACTCCAACGATCACACCCATTGGATTTGAATTTAATAAAATAAAATTCAAAATCTGGCACAAAAATAATCGAACCGAGGTCAGACCTAGTTTGGTCCAACGTACCTGGGCCGGGTGGCGCATGTTTTGGGGTCACACCGTGGGTTGGGTAGGTCCTCCTCCTTCCACAAAATTGGGATGCCCTTGGGGCCCAAGCCCAATTTCAAGCGAAGGCTTTATATGCACATCATTTAGTTTTTACGAAATAAATATGGGACAAGCCACCTACCCCTAAGTAACCATGGTCATGTTGGCCACTTTGAGAGCTATTATCTCACTCAAATTTTTATGGATTTGGCAAATAAATACTTAATCTTCATCTCCTCATGGAAGAAAATGTAAAGCACCTTGGACCCACTTCAAATGATGTGTGGATCCCAATTTTATTTAGGCTCAAAGTTGTGCCAAGCACAACATTTTCCAACAACTTCACTATACATAATTTTATGCTTTGTAATAAAAACCATCACAGTTAAATGCAAGAAAGATATTTTTCCAATTAGATCTGGAATATTTATTGCCTTGCAAAACTGGTATTCTGAGGATTACATTCTCACTGCGGGGCAAAGAGGGCCAAGAATAAGCCAATTGAAAGGCAAAATTTAAACTTAAAAAATACTTCTGTTCAGCAATTTTCTGCTATAATGGCCAGTAAGAACAACATTCGAGAGTTGGACCCAGAAAACTCACCTTCCATCACATTTGTAGAACAAGAAGATCAAATCTTACTAAAAAATTACAGCGTAATGCTTAGATTCCTAGAAGCTTATGAGGATATCTAGAAAATAGGAAGCCATATGAAATTCATCAGACGCTATGCATGTGAGGGTGTTGACAATGGTTTAAGTTGACATGGGTTGCATAGCTTGCCACTTTTGGATGCGAAAGGTGAAGGTTGTGTAATTAAGTCATAGTAGTCACATGAACTATTGGAGCGACGTAATCTAATGTCACCTAACTGGTATTTACTATTGAATGAAGCTTCTGTTCAACTTGAAAGTCTTCACATTTGCAAATGTCTTATATTACAGAATATATTATTTTGCGAACAGGTCGTCCAGATGGGATATATCTCATTTTCATATAAGGTACTTCTTGCATTAGGTTGGTTTGCAGTGAAGGCTTTAAAAGGTTACATATATCCATTACAAACAGAAATTCAAAAATAGAGAGGTTCATTTACTAACAATGGACAATTGGTAACAACTTAAGTAACAAAGCCAAAAAGGCCATCATCAAAGCAATACCGGAGTAAAACAAGGTTCCAATAACTAGCAACTTAGTTATACTGTGGTTGCATTCAACTTAATCATCACAACTTAATCTTGATGATCATCATCTAATCTTGATAATTATCTTTTTATTTTTAATTTTCCCTTTCTCCCACGATCCATGAAAAGCTGTAAGCCATTGAATATTCTCAATTCTGGGGGAGCATTGCAATCCAAATTCCACTATCAGGTTATCCTTATTGTACTACAACATTCTTCTTAAAATTTGAAACTTTTCGATGGAAGGTTGTAGGGCATAGATTGAGAGAGTCTAGAGGTTAGGACGTGTAACTGATTTTGCATGACTCTTAATCTTGAATACTGTTTTGATCAATGCTTTATAACAAAATTCTAGCAAAGATAAAGGTAAGAAGAAAAGAAGCAAGAAGGGAGAACCGGAGCCTTCTACTACCTTGAAACGAAATGAGTTGTACTTCAACGAAAACAAGGCACAAGAAAGGTACAATACAAGTTTTTCTTTGAGAAAAGTCTACAATGGACGATGGGTTGACTACAATTTCTTTGGTTATTACAAATTTGAGTTGAGTACCAAATTGGCTAATCTGGGTTGGAAATCCATGACCACATTAGGGGATGATGTTTACCCTGACTTAGTTGCCCATTTTTATGCCAATGCCAAAAGAGATTATGGAGAAGTATCCATTGTAAGTTTTGTTAAGGGTGTTAGTTTTACTTTGGATAGAGCTGTGACTAGGCACATTCTTGGAATCAGACTTGGTAGAGAGATTTATAGAGATAAAGTTCCTAGAAAAGATCAACTGAAAGTTCTTTATGGAAAGAAAGTGGGTGAGTGCACACAACCTATTGCCAATGACTTGCCTATGGAATTGAGGTTAATTCATCACTTCACTTGCACCATTTTCACCCCCAAGACTGGAAAGTATGAGTATGTTTTTGAAAATGAATTGTTTTTCTTGTGTGCATATCTGACTGACTTTAGGATTGATTTGCCTTTGCTTTTTTTGGATCATATGCACAAAGCTACTATTTCTAGAATCAGTCTGCCCTATGGTATCTTTCTAACAAAAGTTTTCAAGCATTTCAATATTGATCTGAGCAATGAGAAAAAGAAGACCCCCAAGGCCATCAGTGATGAATACAATGAAAAGACTCTCAAGAGAATGAGGTACACTATGAAAAACAACAAATGGATTCCTAAGAAATCTTATGGTAGCAGTGCTTCAAAAGAAAAAGCTCCCTCTGAGAGTAGCTCTAGGCAGAGGAGCACCAAGAGAAGCTTGCTTCAAGAATTTGAAGGAAGTGAAGATGCAATGACTACATTCATGGCTCAGGTATTGGATTCTCTCGAAAAACTGAACAAGAAGGCAGACATGGCTGCTACAAAAATATTTTTTGTGGAAAGGAAAGTAAGAGAACTAAAAAAGGAAGTAAAGATGTTGAGACATGGGAAAGAAAAATTGATGGAGGAAGAAGAAAAAGATGAGGAAGAAGAGGAAGAAGTGTAAGAAGAAAATGAAGGAAATAAAGAAGAAAGAGAAAGTGTGGAGGCAGAGGCACAAGAAGCTAAAGAATGAGAGAATTGTGAAAAAGGGAAAGAAGCGGAGGAGCAAGGTCAAGAGGATGACTCATCTGCTACAGAATCTGATGCTCCTCCTTCCACTTTTGGTCATAAGTATGGGATGAGGGATAGACCTGGCAAGAAGTTCTCCAACACCCCAGATGACCCCCTTGTCCTAACCCCCTCACCACCAGCCTCTCCCCACTGACCTCTCCTCTCCATACCTCTCTCCATCTCTATCTTTCATTTACACTTTCATTTTGCATTTGCATTTTCACTCTTACATATGTATGCATTTTTGTTAAAGGATGGCGTGTCATCCTTAAAGACAATTGTTTTGTAATATTTTGTGAATGATTATTGACTACTCTTTTGTAATGCCTTTTGTAAATGAAATATAACTCTATTGTTGTAGCTTAAGGCCTTGTTGATTGAATGCTTGCTTTCCTGTTTGTACAAATTATCTTGTTATAAGATTTTTTGCTATTATACCTATCTTTGTTATAAATTTGTATTTTTCTTTTTTTAATAAATTGACAAAAAGGGGGAGAAGAACTGAAATAAAATGGTGAGAAGATTGAACTTTAAATGAGAAGAATGGACTGTTTAATGGTTACATTGAATGATGTTAAATGATGAATGTTGATTGTTGTTGAATGATGAATGATTGAAATAATGAACGTGGCATAATATAGTAGATGAAACCTTATAAAGCATGTTCCTAGGGGGAGTAACATGATAAAGGAATTATTTCCCTTAACTTGTTTTGGAATTAACTGATAAAAACTCTTTTTGAAATTAAGATCTGTTTTTGCTAATCAAATAAAAGAAAAGATATTTTTTCTTGAAAGCATCAGTTGCAAAACAAAGGGAGAGTTTTCTTTGGTAAGAAATTTGATTCTATCTATTTCATTTTATCTCATATAGTCTGTTTTTGCAAAGGTTTTGTTATCATCAAAAATGGGAAGATTGTTGACTCTACGCCTTGTTTTTTATGATAACTAAAGCTTGTGTTAGTTTACTAATGCATTTAATTAGAGTGCAAATTAATAAGGATTATAATTTATACTTAAAACTTGACTTAAAGTCTAATTCATATCAAAATGGGTGCACAACATTTACAAGTTCAAGCAATCCACCAATAGTTGAGACATGCACCAAAACAGAGCAATTGCACCCATTCAAACTTGAAACAGATGATTTGTATTTGAAGAGATTAAAGGTATTCAAAATGCAAAATTTATCATGATTGCATAGTCTCTATAAAGATTTCGAAAGAGGACTTCTTCAGGGCTGTGAAGATTCAAGAAAGTTGATATGTATTGAGAGTGCTCAAAAAGTAGACTTCATCAAGCTTCTAAAGACTCAATGAAGGTGATTTGAACTCGAAGAGATTGAAGGTTACTTGAACTTGAAGAGGTTGAATGTAATTCAAATGAAGAATTTATCATATGTGCAAAGTCTCCTTGAAGAATCCAAGAGAAGATTTAGAAGAAACCAAATTGACTTCAATCCAAGAATTCATTTCGAAAGAGGACTTATTCAATTCCTATCTACTCTTCATAGAGAGTTTGTATATCGTTTTTATATCTTTCATATACTTGTAAGTGAGAGTTAGAGTGTTCTCTTATAAAAGAAAAGCACTTGTAAGTTGAAGTGGATCTTAAACAAAACCACTTGGTGACTGGAAGAACATGGGAAGAAGTTCTTGTATAAAAATGAGCTGAGCACTTTGGAAATCAGCATCTACTTTGTAATTGGAGATTGCATAGTAGAAGGAGACTTCAAGGGGATCTTAGGGCGAGGACGTAGACCGCAAGTTATGGTTGAACCTCGGTAATTCTTGGTGTGCTCTCTTGTGCTCTGTTTTCATTTTATTATTGCTTACATTGCATTGCTTACATCTTGAACTACTGTTCTATTGATTAGATTAATTTTAATTAATCTTAATTGCCTTAATTTTTGTAAAACCCAATTCACCCCCCCCTTTTGGGTTGCCTTTTGGGGCAACACCTCCTACCACGTTGCTCCCCACAGTAAGTTTTTCACGACGTACAAAGTTGGAGACTTTGATACTGTGAGAATGGGGGACACCAATTTTTTGAGGATCATGGGCATTGGTGATGTTTAGATCAAGACCGATGTTGGTCATACTATGGCGTTGAAGGACGTCAGACACGTGCCCGACCTCCAGCTGAATTTGATTTCGGAATAGTCCTTGATCAGCAGGACTTTGACAATCACTTCAACAATTGCACCTGGAAGCTAACAAAAGGTGTCATGATTGTTGCTCGAGGACACATCTATAGCACGCTGTACAGAACCCACGTAAAGGTTTGCTCAAAAAGCCTCAATAAAATGGAAGGCAAGGCATCTCAAAACCTATGGCAGGAAAGACTCGGCCATGTGGGTGGAAAAAGGAGCTTATCATAGTTGCCAACGGTATTCCACTCAACCCCTGTGAACATTGTTTGTTTGGGAAACAACACAGAATCTCATTCAGATCATCAAGAAGAAGAAGATCAGAGTTATTGAGTCTGGTACACTTTGATGTTTGCGGTCCCGTTAAAGAGGAGTCATTGGGCGGTAACATGTATTTTGTTACCTTCATTGATAATGCATCACAGAAGGTGTGGGTGTATTTCTTGAAGACAAAGAACCAGGTATTCGACTACTTCAAGTAGTTCCATGCCTTGGTGGAAAGGGAAACTGGAAAGAAGCTAAAGTGCCTCCGGATAGAAAATGAAGGCGAATACACTTCCAATGAGTTCATAACATACTGCACTGATTGCGGTATCTGACACGAAAAGATGGTCCCACTTACCCCAAAACACAATGGTGTAGCCGAGAGGATGAATCGGACTATTATGGAGAAAGTTAAATGTATGCTCAATATAGCGAATTTGCCTAAGCCATTCTGGGGTGAAACTGTTCGTGCTATCTGCTACCTAATCAACAAATCACCATTAGTGCCGTTAAAGTTTGAAGTTTCGAAGATGGTGTGGTCTAGCAAAAAGGATGTCTCCTACTCTCAGCTAAGAGTTTTTGGGTGCAAGGCATTTGTACAGGTATCCAAGGAACAAAGGCAGAAGCTGGACTTGAAGTCTACTCTATGCATATTCATTGGTTATGGTGATAAAGAGTTTGGATACTGATTGTGGGATCCGAAAAACAGAAGGATAATCAGAAGCAAGGACGTTTTGTTCCAAGAGAACCAATTTCATGAGGAACCAACTCTGTCTAATGGTTCCAACTCCTGTGTTCCAAACATGATTCCAGATCCAGTACCAACCCAGCTCACCGCATATACTGAAATACAGGAAGCAATTCCAGAAGATGAAGAAGAAGAGTGTGTTGAGTAGGGGGAGCAACAACCCCCTCCACCAAATGTTAAAGCACCTCTTCAAGTTGATGAGCCTCAGCCAAGGAGATCTGCAAGAGGCCGTGTCTTGAGTCCATCGACTAGATGTCCAGAATCATACTACATCTTGCTTATTGATGAGGGGGACCCATAGGACTTTAAGGAAGCATAGACCTATCTAGACAAAGACAAATGGATGAAAGCCATACAAGAAGAGATGAGTTTCTTGTGAAAGAATAAGACCTATGATCTCGTAAGGCTTCCCAAAGGCAGAAAATCCTTGAGGAACAAATGGGTGTTCAAGCTAAAGAAAGATGATAGCAAAAAGCTAGTGAGGCACAAGGCTCGATTGGTTATGAAAGGATTCCAACAGAAGAAAAGAATTGACTTTGACGAGATATTCTCGTCGGTGGTGAAGATGACCTCAATTCAAGTAATACTCAGATTGGTAGCCAGACTGAATTTGGAGCTTGACCAGATGGATGTTAAGATAACTTTTCTGCACATAAATCTAAAGGAAGAGATCTACATAAAACAACTAGAAGGGTTTGAAGTTTCTAAGAAAAAACACCTAGTCTACAAGTTGAAGAATAGTCTATACGGCCTTAAGCAAGTCCCGAGACAGTGGTACAAGAAGTTTGACCCATTTATGGTGGGTCATAGGTACAAGAGGATTGCTACAGACCAGTGCGTGTACATTCAGAGATTCCCGGATGGTAGCTTTATGACCCTCCTTCTCTATGTAGATGATATGTTGATCGTTAGCCAAGATGAAACCATGATCAACACACTGAAGAAGAAGTTATCCAAGTCCTTTCACATGATGGAGTTAGGCTCAGCTCAGTAGATATTGAGCATGTAGATAGTTCATAACAGGAAAGCTAATAAGATATGGCTGTCACAAGAGAAATATATTAAACGGGTGATTAAGAGGTTCAACATGGGAAATGCCAAGTCAGTCAGTATGCCGTTGGCTAATCACTTCAAGCTGAGTGAGAGTTCGTGTCCCTCCTCAAAGATAAATATGGAGGAGATGGAAGCAGTCCCATACTCTTCAACAGTTGGGAGTCTTATGTATGCAATGGTGTGTACAGGCCAGACATCGCTCACGTTGTAGGCTTTGTGAGCAGATTTCTCTCCAACCCTAGAAAAGAACATTGGGAAGCTATCAAGTGGATTCTCAAGTACTTGAAGGGTACATCGAAGCTGTGCTTGTGTTTTGGGGGAGCTGAACCAGTCTTAGAAGGCTATATAGATTCAAATATGGCCAGTGATATTGATAGTAGAAAATCTATATCAGGATTTCTTTACACCTTCACAGGGGGAGCTGTTTCATGGTAGTCCAAACTGCAGAAGTGTGTAACTTTATCTACAACGGAAGATGAGTATATCGCTGCAGTGGAAGCAGGGAAGGAAATGTTGTAGATAAAGCTGTTTCTCCAAGAACTGAGAATCAAGCAAGATAAGTATAAAGTACATTGTGATAGTCAGAGTGCTTTGGACTTGAGCAAGAACACAATGTACCACTCCCGCACTAAGCACATTGATATTCGCTATCATTGGATACGCGAGATTATGGAGCAGCATCTATTAAAGCTGGTGAAGATCCACACAAAGGAGAATCCAACTGATATGTTCACAAAGGTGGTCACACGTAAAAAAACTCGAGCTATGCATAGACATGGCTGGAATGAACTCCAAGTGAAGACTAACAAGGTAGAGTCCTCTCCAATGGGCATAAAGGGGGAGAATTATTGAACCCATGCCATTGGATTCTTCATTGGATCCATTTCATTGGATCCTCATTGGATACATTGGCAAGAAATTTCTCAGTCAATGAGTCTTCCCTACACTCCAAGACACCATTAATGGTGTCCATCAAAGAAGCGATCCCATGAGGATCTAAGGGTTTTTATCTCCAAGGTAGTGGTTACCATTGTGTTGGATAGACATACTCTACAAGGTAGAAAGTTGACAGTGTGGTGAGGTGTGTTTTAAAGAGTTTTTTTTGGTTAGTTGAGTTGAGTTGAGTGAAGAAGCTTTCCTCCTCCTCCTCTGTAAGCAGTTTTTTTTTTCATTTAGTGAAGTTATTTCTCTTTCTTAGTTC
Organism: Euryodendron excelsum; assembly: GCA_033060915.1. NCBI lineage: Eukaryota > Viridiplantae > Streptophyta > Magnoliopsida > Ericales > Pentaphylacaceae > Euryodendron > Euryodendron excelsum. The sequence continues at coordinate 20,658,646 of CM065396.1, forward strand.
GTGTGTGAATATTTTCTGGGCACAACAGCTCTAGCATTGCTCAATAAACAATATATAGTAGAAGTTGGAAAACATCAAGTTACTAAGGCTATGTTTGGTACAAGAAAATGGAAAGAAATAGAATGAGTGCGAGAATAGAATGGGAATGAGAAAGGAATGAGAATGGAATGGTCATTCACATTTCCTTGTTTAATAAGATCAATGAACAATGCTAGAATGAAATGGAATAAAATTTTAGTGTATAATATGAAAATTTAATATTATGTTATATACAAAATATTAGAAGTATTATTTATTATTTATTAAATATTAGTGCGCATTTGTGATTGTGGTGGCAGCAGCGGCGACGGCGGTGGGCGATGGTGGTGGCGAGTGTTGGGCAGTAGTGGTAGCAGCAATGGTGGTGGTGGTGGTTAGTGGTTGTTGACACAAATTTCAAACCCAGACAGTTTTGGGTCTAGATTTCAAATTTGCATTCACAAAATCTACTGTGTAGGGTTCACAGTGTTGATTATTTTATTTTGTGGACTCTTATTTCCAATCAAAACCTTCGATTAATAAATAATAAAACCAAGAGAAAGAAGCTTGTAAAGAAAGTACTTTTATTGCATTTCATAGGGTTTCAAAACCTTGTTTACAAAACGCATGGGCTTAACACCCTTTACAATAACATTAGGGTTGAAACCCTTTACCTATAGATCGCCATTTGTGGAATTGTTCAAATACTTGATTGTCGAATCCTTTGTCTTTAATTGCCCTTCAATCTTTATAAGCCTTAAAGTATTTCTGATTCTCCAATACTCCTTTCTTCTCTTTCTATATCTCTCCTTATCGAATTTTCTAAGTTTCAAAGTTTGAGAAACGTCTAAAGTCTGAAAGTTTCCAAAGTTCTCTCTTCTAAATGATGACCTTCTTATTTATGGAGAGTCTTTCAGATAAGGTTACTTATCTTTTCTTTGAATTTGAATTTAGAATGTTCATCATCATCCTCAATTTAAACCAAAGATATCCTCTACTAAAATTTGAATATATTGTCATTCTTATTTGAATTTTGAATTCCAGTGGCTAATGTTTTAATGTCACAAGCTTTACATAGGTTTTGTATGTTTCATATTCCAATTTGATCTTTGACCTTTGACCTTTGACCTTTGAAAGCTTCACGTAGCGCACTATCTTTAACTCTTCTTTGGTTGAAACTTGTGTGCCAACAATGGCAGTAGCAGTGGCAAGTGGTGGCGGTGGGCTGACAGCAATGGTGGGTGGTAGTGGTGGCAGTGGATGGCGGATGACCGACTATAGGTGGTGGCGGCTGGGCAGTGGGTGGTAGCGGTGGCGGTCGATGGCGGGTGGTTGTGGCCAACGGTGGATGGTAGTGGTTGGTGTTAGAATCAAGCGCTTACCATTGCACCAAAAGCAATTGCTGTTAGTCAAGGCGCAACTTTATTTCCTTAAACCTTCACAGTAGCCAGTGCCCCATTTTGACTGCGCGCACACGGCAGGATGCTGGACTTGGCGCTCCAGGCCTCCGCCCAACAATTAGGGGCAGCGGTGATGGTGGGAATTTTCTACATTTTAATTTTCATCTTTTTAATTTTTTTATTTTTTAAAATTAAAAAAATAATTACCAAGCGTGATTTATATTTTTGAAAACCTTACAGAGTTTTGTTTTATATTATTTTATGTGAGAATGGAATGACCTTTCCTACTCTTGATATAGGGAATGGTCATTCTAACTTATATAGTGGTACCGAACAAGGGAATGAGAATAAAAGTAAAAATGACCATTTCATTCCATTCTCTTGTACCAAATGTAGCCTGAAGGTCAATCCAAGGAAACTGAATAAGTATTTTTATGAAGTTCCTGAACTCAATGAAAGAAAGAAAAAAAAATCTCTGCAAGAGTAGAAAACACCATTTCAGAGCAGACAGGATTACTAACAGGCTGCCAATTTTCTGCAAAATGACTAGCTGTGAAGGCAAATACTACTTCAAAAATCCGAGAAATATATAGCACAAGCACTGCTAGTACTGCCTCAATTGCTGCTGTTATTGGCAGCATTATAGTCACTGTTGCTATTTTGACTGCTACACACTATTAATACTCATGACTATATAAATAACCTACATCAAAGCAACTTAGCAAAAGATATACCAATCTGAGCAATGTCAGTGAAACAGGTCAAATAGCTATGGTGTCAGACCATGGAATATTCATCTTGACAAAAAAAAAAAAACACTGTTTACATAATAATATATGTACCACAAGCACTAAGAACTTTAGCTCAGTTAGGCAGAGCACTTCATTTACACATGCTGTACAATGTGTCTGGAATATAAATGCAATTGAATAATCAGTTTGATATAGCAGTTAGAGTGACTTCACTAGACATATATTTTGGTGCTTTATAACTTGAAATCATCATAAATTAAATGCAACGAAGCCATTTTTCAAATTAGATCTGCAATTTTTATTTCCTTGCAAAATTAGCATTCTGATGATTACATTCTCACTGGAGGACCAAAGAGGGTCCAAGAATAAGTTATTTGAAAGGCAAAATTTAAACCCAAAAAATACTTTTGTTCACCAATTTTCTGTTAAAATAGACGGGAAGAACAAGATTCAAAAATTGAATCCAGAAAACTCACCGTCCATGATATTGTGCAGGTAGATCAAACTTCATTCAAAAATTACAGTTCTGTGCATGGATTGCCAAGACACATTCATAAGGGAGATGTTATGCAACAGCTTGTCTAAAGAAACATTAGATTACCATCCCTTGCAACCAGATATAAAGAAATAGAGAGGTTCATTTACTAATTAAGACTGGACTGCTGGTAGCAACTTGAGTAACAAAGCCTAAAACGCCATCATCAAAGCATAACCAGAGTAGAACAAGTTTCCAACTACTAACACATTTATTATACCGTGGTTGCATTCAACGACGCAGACCTTCCCATGTATTGCTGTAGCTGCAGCCTCCAACTTTTCAATGTCAGGTAGCTGTCAGAATAGATTGTGTTATCTAACATTAGAACTTGGACTCTCTTGTAAAGGCTCTTGTTGATTCTCCACCAGATTTGCTAGATCAGCTCAGTCCAATAAGCGCCATTAACATGCTATTCATCTGACTGTCCCAAAACAGAGGCACCCTCTTCATCTGTTGATGCCAGTTCAATCAAAGTTAATGGTGGTGCTGTGGATAATGGGTTGTGGAGTCTAATACCTCAATTCCATCATAATTAGAAGGTGTTGCTGACATCAATTGCGCGATCGTGCTCAAGTCATCAGTAGTTCCACATAATTCTGTTTCCACTGCTCGTATAGGGTTATTCAACATAAACTCCCATTGAGGGCTTTCACAATTAGTAAGATCATTGAAGGCATCATCTCCTTCTGGCATGCTTGTTTCCATTATTGAAACACCTTCAAATAAAGCTGCTGCTGTGTTAAAATATTTTGATCAATGCAACCGTTGGTTTCTATGTAATCTAGATGTTCATCATCTAATCTTGATGGTTAAAAGTGATTGTCTTTTTATTTTTTATTTTCCCTTCCTCTCACAGACCATATATAGCTGCTAATAATCGAATATTCTCAATTTCTGGGGGAAGCATGGCAAGCCAAATTCCAATATCAGGTTCTCCTTATTCTACTAAAACACTCGTCTGGCAATTAGGAACTTTTCGGTCAAAGGTTGTATGGCATAGATTGAGAGAGAGTTCTTCAAAATTTCAGCTGCAAGAGCCCCATATCATCATTCATTTGTCCATATTTTACTCAACGAAGAATTCTTTTCAGTCACCTTGGAGGGGGGAAACGCAACCAATATTGTTAAGAGCCCTCTAAAATCACGTTGGAAACCAAGGTAGGAGGCAATAGCACACAACATCTGTATATGCATTAATTTTTTTTTCATTTCTATTTTATTATGTCACTTGACTTATTTGGAATGAGCTATTGGTGAATGAATAGAGTTAGATCAATTTTGCAAGATTATACAAAGGCCAAGTCATGATTTTAACCCTCACGCTAATGATTCATTAGTTAACCCGAGCTTCAATAGAATTAATACAGCATAATTAGCACATCCCAGTCGAAGAGTTGAAAGGTTAGGAGGTGTAACTCAATTTCCATAACTCTTAATTTTGAAGACTACTTTGAACAATGCTTTATAACAAAATTCTGGAATGTAGAAGACATTAACAAAATTTTGATGATTTGCCGCCTCAATAAACAAGATCTAAAAATAGAGCTTGTTAATCTGAACCACACACAATACTTATGCATAGAACTCTCGCTTGAAACCACAGCTGCTTAGAAAACAAACCATTAAATTCACCATTTGGAAGTTGTTATAACAGATTGTATGAGTAATATCTTCACTACACCTGCAAAAGGAAATCAACAAATACTATTGCCAAAGATAGCACTGCAGCATAGACTAACTTTAAGCTAAAAAAAATGAAAAAAGAGAAAACTTATGAGTAAAATCAAAACTACTAATACTACTACAACTGCAACTGGTGCAATTATGGCTTGCATTATTGACATCATGGCAGTGGTTGTACTACTGCTCCTGGAGCTACTACTGGTAATAATTATAAAAGGATGCACTTGAATTGGGACATATGTTTAAAATATAAAAATAATTTGGGAATCAGATAGGAAGTATGATTATGGAGGAAATTCCTATGATATTAATATGCCTTATAACTTCATCTCAGAATAAAACAAACTGTGGTGAAGCCATATACTCAATTATAAATAAAGTTTTCCTGTTTTCGAAAATCAGTAAACTTGTACTTCTTTCCTCTCTTTTTTGGGGATATTCATTTCATAACCATATTTGATTATGTCTTTGTCAATCTTCAGTTTGGCAATCTTCATTCCATATCACTAGACTGCCATGGCTCTCACCTATTCCATCATGATTTAGGGACTTCCAATGAGTAAATGGTCTAGTTGTTCAGAACACGTTCCATGCTAAAAGAATATGGCTTCATAAGAGGTTTTCTTGTTGTTTGACAACAAAATAAATCAGATATGCTGTAGCTATAAAAAGATTTCCATGGTCTGTTGCTCAATAACGACCAATAGGGCATGGTGGCACTGCTCCTGGGTCAGCTTAATGGTTGAAACTTGAAAGAATGTTTTGACCTCTATCTGTCTGCGATACAATCTCTTGATTTTCACTATAGCATAGTAGATAAAAAAAACTTTGGATATCAGCTTGTGCTACTAAAGCCTTCAACTATGTAATCCTTCATAGGATTTGTCTTGAAAGACCAAAAAATGAAAAAAGAAAACGAATAGGTCGTGCACAACCTTGTCTGCATTCAGTTCGTTTGATGCGGTATATTATTATTGTAATGATTTCTAGAAATTGAGATTGAGTTAAAGGTGTCAAGGAAAACTAGTTGACTCTTTTAAATGTTTGTCCATTATTTCATCGACACGTCTAGAAGTTAATTGGCCTTGAATGTTCATCCTCGCACATTTTTCTCAAAAGCTAAATGCAAATGTGGTCATATTTTCTGCTCTTTGTTGTTTCTGAATCATCAGCAATATCTTGTTAAGGAGATACATAATCAGGGTTACACAAATAATGAGATGGGGAAGAAGGGAAGAAAATTAAGATACTTCATTTGCTGTCATTTAACATTTGATAGAAAGATTTGATAATTTGAAGCACCAAGCAAACCAACCACCACAGTTTTAAGTGGTTTTTTTTTTTGCAATTTTAGGTTTGGAACTTGGTAGATAAATCCCTTTCAAAACGTTCTTACTATTCCAAAACTGATAATACTTCATTGACTACCAATTGAATGCATTCATAAAAATTCAACACCAGAGACAATACTTGGAACTGAGACGATTCTGGCTTTAAAATTCTTTGACAAATCCATGATTTAAACGTAGCATAAAAGTTGTAAGCAGGCAAGCAGGACCAAGTACCACCTACCAGTATAAATAATGAAACTGCCATTGATGGTGCGAACACTCGGTGGGACTACGAAAACAAAGGTCATGTCCACATCCCTGGTCGTTGGCATTTGAAGAGTAGGAAACTCAAGTACTAGTGTGAAGAAGAATTTGAGTTTGGGCATTTTAAAAGTCCAGGTTGGAAGAACTAAAAGGAGATGAGCATAACCCAATAGAGATTTTTAAAAATGAGACACTTGCTATATTGCCATTTTTAGTAAGGTTCTAAATTCTTCCAAGTATACAACTCGAAATGAAGTAGGCTTGAAGTCATTGTGCAGGGCTGTGAGACAGCAAGTGCAGATAGAAATGACAATTTCATTGTTGAAGATCAGAAGCTTCTTGGCATTCTCAATTGAAGAGTAATGAGAGACACCTATAATTTTCACTTGTTGCGAACACATAAAGATTAAATAACTGATGGTAGATATCAAATAACAGATGTTACTTTATTCACTTCTAAGGTCCATTTATCTCAGGCTAATGCACGAGTCCAGCCTTGAGCTTTTGAATGGTGGCAACATCGGTTTTGAAAGACTTGGCCAGGATTCCATCAAAGATGCTAGTATTGAAAACAGTGCTAGGAACTGATATGGTTCCCGCGTTTGCACTGCCAAATGCAGAGACTGCAAATGCAAGATCCGTCCCACAGCTGTTGTACTGGTAGTGAACAAGTCCCTTAGGAAACACAAACATGTCACCAGCTTGGAGTGTCTGAGTAAAGAGCTTGTTAGTGGTGTCAACAAAACCAACTTCAAGAGAACCTTCGAGGAGAAACAAGAGCTCTGCTGCACGAGGATGGGTGTGAGGCGGGTCGACACTTGACAGTGCCAGCCGGGTATAGAAGAACTGCATAACACTCTGCCCATTAAGAGCTGGGAATTCAGCCATGCTAGCTTTCAGAACCTTGAAGGTTGTAGGGATCTCTCCCCCATTAAGAACCCGCATGCCAGTAAAGGTGAATAGGTTTCCATCAACAGTAGTAGTGTTTGGCGGGACTATAAAATCAGTAAGGATGTCTGGATCCCTGCCATAGCTATATGGAGGGTGGCAAAAACAAGCAACACTTTGAAAAACAATTCATGCTTTGAAACCAGGATTGCCATGTAGGAACTAAGGGGAAGGAAATTCTAGTATGTGGTGGACTATCTTGAAGGATCTTAGGCTTTGTTACTTTGTCCAACAGCAGGAGATACCAATTGATAGAGGGATTTGTTAGAGGATTGTACCTGTAAAGCAGGTCTAAGAGACAGAAAACTGCAATTGATGACTACGAGGACCTTGCTATTGTCAATTTTTTTGTAATGCTAACAAATTTACTCTTTCTTTTTTGGGTCATAGCTTCTCTGTCTAGAAAATATGCCAGTGTATTCGCATATACTTGTGGATTTTTCTGTTTGGAGTCTCTTACAATGATCAGGAGGAAAGTGACAAGAGTAGTGCTTTATTTCCTATTTATTTCTTTCTTTCCTGTTTTCAGCTATGATTTCTCGTATTTATTTTCAGTTTGAGCCATTCATAGAAAAAAGACGAGGAACAAACATTGTGAACTTCACCTTAGCCGGCCATCAGATGAGATATAAAAGAGCTTGACAAATTTCTTTTGATTTTATAAATACAAAATCAGCAGTAATATCCTCACCAATGGAAATTGCCATTCAGAGACTAGAAAAGGTGAGTGTTTAAAAAAAATTATATATGTGAAAGAGCAAAATCAATTGCTAAAACATTTACAAGGTAAGAAACAGCCAGTTGTCTATGTTTCTATTACTTTTCAGGCAGGTCTTTCCTTAATTTAGTTGCTTGGTGTTATCCTTAGGGATTCTTTTGACAAAAAATCCTTATACTTCTGATAAAGACAACAGTCAATAGATGCCAATTGCCAAATTTTTTTGCATTAATCTCCCCGTTCTTTGCTTTCAGGATTTTCTTATTTCAAAATTATGTCAGTTTCTAGCATAGTTTACATCTTCGTGCGTACAAAGAGATTGTTCATTGGCCTCAAATATTAATTATTTTGTTTCATTCATATGATTTGGGTGCAGAGTCAATGATTGTTTAATATAGAATACACAGTAGAAGTTGGAGACATCAAGTTACTAAAGGTCAATCCAAGGAAACTGAATGAGTTTTGTTAACTTCTATAAAGTTACTAAACTCAATGAAAAAAAACAAATAAAGAAAGAAGAAACAACTCTAAGAATAGAAAGCACCATTTAGAGCAGACGGGAGGACTAACAGGGCTACGAATTTTCTGGAGAATGACACATGTTGGAAGTTTAGTGGATTCATATCGTTCCAATAAGCATTTCAAGTTATTCGGCCATAAAATATCAGTCAATACCATGCCTAGTAGTGCGTTACTTTCAGGATTTTGGAGAAGCCACCAGAGGTTTACTAGCAATTTTTATGATTGCTGCCCACTATTGTCCCATTTTAATGTTATGACACAACATATCTGCCTATTATTGTGAATTTTTATGTTACGTTTCCACATATGAACCAATAATGACTAAACAAATCGTGAACCAAATGCCGGGGAAGCTGAGTTGAGCCCCAATCATGTATACATTGCTAGTATTGCTTCAATCGCCGCTGTTATTTGGTAGCATTATAGTCACTGATTGATATTACATTTGAGTGACTTCCTTCTTTTGGTTTTGAGGGGAAATTAAAGTGACTTCTGTTGGAAAATGTTGTGCTTGGCACAACTTTGAGCCTAATTAAAGTGAATTCTGCATTCCTTCAACCAATCTCATTCATGTGGTTGTTAACTAGATAGTTTGTTTCCCATTCAAAGTCACGTGAATGAAATTCTCGTAATGTGTAATATAAACGATTGTGATATATATTACTAGTGTGTGTCAAACTGTTTAATGGTATAAGCATGCTAAGATTCTACTACATAATGACATACAACATCACATTACTTACAGTAGATGCGAGAAACACTACAACTGCAAGACATCTGAAATCGTTAAATAAGCAAGGAAAATAGTTTGATTAAGTCGAGTTAAACCACTCTCTCCTTAAGAGAGATTTGCCCCCCACACAGGTAGTAAAGAAATAAATGGATGTCTGTCTCCCAGGAAAAAATGATCAACAACAATGAAAAAGAAGCACTTCAATCTTCGTGCTTGGCGAACCAAACCATGTAACTCTCTCTCAATAAATGCAATGAAATCTAACAGATATCAATGCAATCTACCATGCAACACATAAGGAAAAAATAGAATTTCTTAACAGAAATTTAACTAGAATTTTACAAAAATTCAACACAAAATTTCGTTGGTAATTCTGAAGCCATATACAAAAAATTACCACAGGTTTCTATTAAATAACTAAAAGTAATAAATAGAATTCTACAGAAATTTTCATTGAAATTTTCTACACAAACGTACCAGAACAGAGCAGAAACGCTGTATGAATCGTAGGAAAACTGGACCAAGCAAAACTTCAACAGGACTGATTGTAAGCAAACACACGGCCAAACTAATCAAAGGAGAAGAACTCCTTACAGCACTTTGTTTAGGCAGAAGATTTATGAACAGTGTTTCAGCAAGGTAGGCAGACGGTTCTCTTTTTCCATCATACAAAAAACTAGAAATCGTCCAGTATTTATAGAGGCTGAATACCTGTTCGTGAAAGGGTGTCAACCAAACACACCCCTTCACGACAACGAACATAAACGTTCGACTCCAACGGTCACACCCCATTGGATTTGAATTTAATTAAATAAAATTCAAAATCTGGCGCAAAAAGAATTGAATCGGGGTTAGACCTGGTTTAGTCCAACGCACCCAGGCCAAGCGGTGCATGTTTTGTGGTCACACCGTGGGTTGGGTTGGTCCTCCCCCTTCCACAAAATTAGGATTCCCCTTGAGGCCCAAACGCAATTTCAAGGAAAGGCTTTATATACACATCATTTATTTCTTAAGAAATAAATGTGAGACAAGCCACCAACATCCAAGTAACCATGGTCATGTTAACTACTTTGAGAGCCATTATCTCATTCAAATCTCCATGGATTTGGCAAATAAATACTTGATCCTTATCTCCTCATGGAGGAAAATGTAAAGCACCTTGGACCCACTTCAAACGATATGTGGGTCCCAATTTTATTTAGGCTCAAAGTTGTGCCAAGCACAACATTTTCCAACAACTTCACTATACATAATTTTGTGCCTTGTAATAAAAATCATCACAAGTTAAATTCAAGAAAGATATTTTTCCAATTAGATCTGCAATTTTTATTGCCTTGCAAAACTAGTATTCTGATGATTGCATTCTGATGCAGCGGATATTAAGAGAACCAGAAAATAAACTCTAATCCGTTGATTCACCATGAATACCGGATTCAGAGCTGTCCTGCAACCTATTGATTCACCACGAATGCTAGGTTCTAGGGCATCAAACACTCGTTGATTTTCGTAGAAAATACCGAATAGTTGGAAAAGTGTAAAAAATCACACACAAGTTTATTATTCATCAAAAGCTACTGAAAATGTCTTAAACAAGAACATAAATAAGCGGCACAAAACCCTAGGCCCGGGACAAAACCGGGTTAAAAGGAGAACTGACAAAAAGCCCACAAAAATAAGCCCAAAACACAAAATAGTCCCAATACCGTATTTAGAAGCATTTTTTCACAATTTCCTAGGCTGAAAAATCATTTTATTATTTTTCACTTTCTCCGGCTCGTCAATACCTTTTCAAAGACATATTATAATGGCGAAACGGAGTTACGAGTCAAAACTTATGGTCGATTGAAGTTTACCGACCACTGGTCCGGGTATATCGCCATCGCCGCGTTTCCAAATAATCTTCGGCAATGCGATCCGCATCACATTCTCACTGAGGGGGCAAAGAGGGCCAAGAATAAGCCAATTGAAAGGCAAAATTTAAACTTAGAAAATACTTCTGTTCAGCAATTTTCTGCTATAATGGCCAGTAAGAACAAGATTTGAGAGTTGGACCCAGAAAACTCACCTTCCATCACATTTGTAGAACAAGAAGATCAAATCTTACTAAAAAATTACAGTGTAATGCTTAGATTCCTAGAAGCTTATGGGGATATCTGGAAAATAGGAAGCCATATGAATTCATCAGACGCTATGCATGTGGGGGTGTTGACAATGGTTTAAGTTGACACGGGTTGTATAGCTTGCCACTTTTGGATGCAAAAGGTGAAGGTCGCGTAATTAAGTCATAGTAGTCACATGAACTATTGGAGCGACATAATCTAATGTCACCAAACTGGAATATACTAATGAATGAAGCTTCTATTCAACTTGAAAGTTCACGTTTGCAAATGTCCTATATTACAGAATATATTATTTTGCGAACAGGTTGTCCAGATGGGATATATCTCATTTTCATATAAGGTACTTCTTTCATTTGGTTGGTTTGCAGTGAAGGCTTTAAAAGGTTACATATATCCATTACAAATAGAAATTCAAAAATAGAGAGGTTCATTTACTAACAATGGACAACTAGTAACAACTTAAGTAACAAAGCCAAAATGGCCATCATCAAAGCATAACCAGAGTAAAACAAGCTTCCAATAACTAGCAACTTAATTGTACTGTGGTTGCATTCCACTTAATCTTGATGATCATCAACTAATCTTGATAATTATCTTTTTATTTTTTATTTTCCCTTTCTCTCACAATCCATATAAAGCTGTAAGCCATTGAATATTCTCAATTTCTGGGGGAGCATTGCAAGCCAAATTCCACTATCAGGTTATCCTTATTCTACTACAACATTCTTCTGGAAATTAGAAACTTTTCGATCAAAGGTTGTAGGGCATAGATTGAGAGAGAGATAGAGTTCTTGAAAATTTTTGGCATATATTAGTGCAAGAGCCCCAAATCATCATTCATTCGTCCATATTTACTTGACAAAGATACTTGTTAGTTACCTTGGAGGGGGGAAATGCAACCAATATCGTTAAAAGCCCTCTAGAATCACCTTGGAAACCAAGGTAGGAGGCAATAGCATACAACATCTCTCCCTCTCTCTCTCTCTCTATATATATATATATATATATTTCATTTCTACTTTATTTTACTTGACTTATTTGGAATGAGATATTGGTGAATGATTAGAGTCAGATCAATTGTGCAAGATTATACAAAGGCCAAGTGTCACGCCCCAAAACCCTTACAACCATTTCTTAACAATCGTCTAGCTTGAAATGCTGAGATTAAGCAGGGAGAAGCTTTTGCTCCACTGCCCACAAAATAAAATTCTACAAGACCTGGAATTTGAAAAACCACCCTCTTTCTACGACAATCAACAGAAGCAAAATTTGCAGCAAGCCAATCCATCCCCAAAATAATATCAAAATCCTGCATGTCTAATCTTGTTAAATCTGCTGGCAACTCATTACCATCTATACAAACCACACAAGACTTGCAAATTGAGTCAACAAGCAATACACCGCCGATTGGAGTTTCAACACATAACTCAGTTTCCCTAGGAACACACTTCCAACCATGCTTCTTAGCAAAAGCCATAGATACAAAAGAATCAGTAGCACCAGGATCAAAAAATACATATGCATAAGTAGAGGACACTAGAAGTATACCTAACGCCACAGCATTGGAAGTTTGGGCATCCTACTGAGTAAGTGTATAAACTCTCCCTTGAGTCCTAGATCTCTAACCCCCCATCTTTTCTCTGCTCAACTAACGATGCCATGCTCCCTGGGGTTCTCTTATCTGCATCTGCTTTCTAAGTAGTCCCTTGTCCTTTTCGTTTAGGAAAAAATGCTACCTTATGCCCCTGTTGTCTGCACTCAAAACATGCTCCAATTATCCAACGACATTCTACTTCAGTGTGAAATCCATTACATCTAGAACATCGACCATTGCCTCTCGGCCTGCCACTACTACCTCCAAAGGTAGGGTCATTGCCCCTTTGTCTGCCACCATTACCTCCAAGGGTATGGTTTCCCCAACTCCCATTAGTAGAATGAGTATTATGCCTCTTTGCATTCCCTGCTGAATTTTGACCACTCTGATCACCCGATTGAGTAACTCCTTTTCGTTGGTTGCTATCTCTCTCAAATTGAACTTCATTAGACTCCTCTCTACCAATAAGGCTTTGCTCACCACTGCTCCATAAGTTGCCAGCTCGAAAGGTGTCACCCCTTGCTTAATTCAGGGCCTTAGTCCTTCCTCAAATCTTCGTGCTTGACTCTCCTCATCGCCTACAAGTGCTAGAGCAAACCTAGACAACGTAGTGAATTCAATCTCATACTCAGATACTGACAAATTTCCTTGTTCAGGTCTAATAAAGTCTCTCTCCTTTTGAAGGCAAACACTCTTAGGGAAGTACCTCTCATAGAAGGCCTTCCTAAACATCTCCCAAGTATAAGGATTTGTATCAAGTTCATGTTAGCGCACTTCTGCCTTCCGCCAATCATAAACACTCACCCGTAGCATAAAGGATGCATTAGTCACCCTTTCTTCATCTGTACACCCAAGCACTGCAAATGTCTTTTCCATTTCCATCAACCATTTTTCATCCTCTAAAGGATCAACAGTCCCCTCAAAAGCTGGTGGTCCTAGTTTCTTAAACTCAGCTATGCCACTGCACTGCCTCTGTTGAGCCCCAAGATTCTGTGTCATTTGTTGATGTTGCTCCATCAACCTAGTCAAATTATTGCATGTAGTCGCCTGTTGTTGCACTACATTTTTCAAAGTCTCCATTAGTTAGAGCAAACCACCATCATTATTCGGGACTCCTACTTGCTCTCCTTGACCCTGCTCAATACCCTGATCCTCTCTTGCTGCCTGAGGAGCCCTGGCAGTGTTTGAAGTATTCCTCTTTGAGCGACTTTTCTTAGCTGGTTGTTTTGCCCATTTAGAATGAGAATTACGAGTAATATCTGCAAGAGTCTTAGGAGGTGCCATCTCAACCTATAAAAAAAAATCAGCGTAAGCACAAAATATTGTCTGATTTCTAATCTCACTAAGGTAACACAAATTCATAATCTTCTTAATTTCCAAGGTAAACATGTTTCACCAAAAATTTCTCCTCAAATCTCTATACATCTTAGTGTCTCCAGGATGCATTGTATACCCCGAGTTATGAGCTTCTTCTAGAATTTCCCTATTTAGCTCTATGTCACTAGGTACGCACAATCTGTCACCAAATCTCAACGTCCCATCTAAATGGACACCGAACTCTATTCGTGCTCCTGATTCCACTTCGTCTCTGATCTTTTGCAATTTAGGATCGTTCCCTTGAGCAATCTTGATTTTCTCAGTTAAGGTAGGTTGAACTCTAAGGTTTGCCAACTGAGCCCCAAGTTTGTGCCACTGTACCATAATATTCAACTTCATAAAGTCCTCTAATATATATCTTTGGTTTGTGATCCAGGTTGCCAAATTACCTGAAGACTTCTAACTTAAAGCATCTGCCACTGTATTTGCTTTCCCTGGATGGTAATTGATGGTCATATCATAATCCTTCAATAACTCTAACCACCTTCTTTGTCTCATATTTAGCTCTTTCTGGGTGAAAATGTACTTCAAACTTTTATGGTTTGTGAATATCTCACACTTTACGCCATACAAATAGTGTCTCCAAATTTTTAATGCAAACACCACTGCAGCTAACTCTAAATCATGAGTCTGGTAGTCCTGTTCATATGATTTCAACTGCCTAGAGGCATATGCCACAACCTTGCCATTTTGCATCAAAACACATCCCAAGCCTTTCTTAGAAGCATCACTATAAATAGTAAAACTTTCATTACTAGAAGGAACAATAAGAACTAGAGCAGTCACCAACCTCTTTTTTAACTCCTGAAAGCTCTGTTCGCACTCATCAGACCACTCAAACTTTATCCCCTTTTGAGTCAAACGGGTTAAAGGTACTGCTATACCAAAAAATCCTTCCATAAACCTCCTATAATAACTAGCCAATCCTAAGAAACTACGGATTTATGTTACATTGGTCGGTCTGTTCCACTCTACTACGGCCTCTACCTTCATTGGATCCACAGACACTCCAACTTTGGATATCACGTGACCCAAAAAGGACACACTATTCAACCAGAATTCACATTTCTTCAACTTTGCATACAACTTCTTTTCTCTTAAAATTTGCAATACTAAACTCAAGTGTGACTCGTGTTCCTCCCAACTTGTTGAATATATAAGGATGTCATCAATAAAGACCACCACAAATTGATCCAAGAAGGGTTTAAACACTCTATTCATCAAGTCCATGAATGCTGCTAGTGCATTAGTCAACCCAAATGGCATCACAAGGAACTTGTAATGTTCATATTTGATCCGAAAGGCTGTCTTAAGTACACCATGTTCTTTAACCTTCAATTGATGATAACCCGAACGAAGATCGATCTTAGAGAAAACCTATGCTCCTTGCAACTGAACAAATAAGTCATCAATTCTAGGTAAGAGATATCGATTCCGCACTGTCACCTTATTCAACTCACGATAATCAATGCAAAGACGCATGCTACCATCTTTCTTTTTGAAAAACAAAATAGGTGCACCCTAAGGGGAGACACTAGGTTTTATAAAACCCTTACCTAATAACTCCTACAATTGTTCCTTCAATTCCTTAAGCTCAGCTGGAGCCATTCGATATGGGGCCTTGGAGATAGGACTTGTACCAGGCACCAAATCAATAGAGAACTCAATTTCTCTATCCGGTGGTAACCCCGGTAAGTCTTCTGGAAAGACATCAGGAAAGTCTCTCACAGCAGGAATATCCTCTATTCTTAACTCATCTTGTCAAGTATCCCTCATTGCAGCCACATTACTTCACTTAATCTGAAAACAAATATGAATGTACGCATCAGCTAGATAGCCCAGTAAGTAACCCACTACCACAACCAAAGGGATCAAGTGCAGGAAAATATCAATTATATAAGAGAATTTCCAATCGCAATTTAAAACAACGAGTTCAATATGATATCCAGTAACAATGCTAGAAGTCATCCAAACAATTTAACACATACATTTTCCACAATTCAAAATATATAAACTCAAGTTTACTGACTATGGTCACATTAGCCTGTGACAAGGCCCAAAACCACAATTAACTCTATGGTTGAAGTCCAAAAGAAACTAGTTTCTGTGCTAATCTTTAACCCCCATTGGCGTAGGGTCTAAATCATAGTCAAGCAAGAGTTCCAATATTATTAATATAAATGAATATACAATTTCTTTGATGAACAATTCACACTTGATCCAAAATTTATATGAAAAATATAAAGGAATCAAAACCCTTTATTCAAACCATAATTTATCGACTCAGTCAAAACATAAGATTTCGAAGCAATATCTAGTAATTTATAAAACAACTAGAAATGGTAATAAGTCACTTACCTCTTACACAAAGTCACTCCCAACAGTTAAACCCAATCAAGATCACACCACCCTAATACTTAATCAACAATTTCTAAATAAATCATTACGATCTAGCATGAATGATATAATGAAATACCAACTATACTGAATCCCACTAATAATGAGCCTTAATCCGTAGCCCACCCAATGCCCAAAATGCCTAATTTCTACACCAGCTTCCCAGATTTCGTTATGATCCCCTACCCAACTTCCAGCACACGTAACTTTCAATTGAATTATCGATTTTCGGCATACCACACACTGTTGCAAAGTTCTCAAGACAAGTTACAATCTAGGACAAATATCCAGTCAAAACTATTGCTAGTAAGTTGGAAAATGATAATACACAGTGGTTGGTTTGACTAACTTAGAACCCAAACTTTAAACTACAAGTTCTAATGTACACCACCAAATCAAACCATACTCGATTCATATGAACCCTTATAATGAGGGGGTTCAAAACCACCAATCTTCTAATCGTAAAGTGGCTGGAGAAAACAATAAACCCACACCCTATGTTCTCTTTTCATGGTTTTATGCAAGGAACTAAAGAGAATCAGTTTAGGCCTTACCTTGATTGAAATTCCCTGATGATAATCTGCCCTCTAAATCTCATCCACCTTCGGCCAAAGCTTGGTTCTTGTTAAAGGAACTCTCTATGAGAGAAAAGTGCAAAACAACAATGTTATTCGAGTATGGAAAATAAAAGTCTAGGGTTTTCAAACTTTATTATTTGCTAATAAATCCTCTAAAATATTAAAATAACAAAAGCCTCTCTTTTTAATTTATTTATTGATTTGGATATTACATCCTCCTCCCCTTAAAAGAAGTTTGGGCCTCCAAACTTGACATACCGGGGTTCTCAAAAAGTTGTGAATATTTCTGTCTCATCTCCTCTTCAAGTTCCCAAGTGGCTTCTCTCTCAGAATGGTTTTGCCATTGGACCTTAACATAATGAATAATTCGACGCCTTAACACCTGTTCCTTACTATCCACAATTTGTAATGGTTGTTCATCATAAGTCAAGTCTTCTCTGAGTTGTAGTGGTACATGATCAATCACGTGACTAGAATCTGATACATATCTTCTTAACATGGACACATGGAACACATCATGAACTCCAGCAAGTGCAGGTGGTAAAGCAAGTCTATAAGCCACCTCTCCAACACGATCTAAAATCTGAAAAGGACCCACATATCTAAGACTCAATTTACCACGCACCCCAAATCGCATCACTCCTTTTGTAGAGATTATGAATTAGGTGAAGATTTCGTAATTGTTTTGGAGTCAATGATATTATATTCTTTGAGGGTTATTTGATTTGTCTTCATAATAACTTGTAACTTAGCCTTGCGCGCCTATAGGGTCGGACCTTGTGGGTGTGCGGCATTGTCACGGACAGTATGGGTTTTGGGGCGTGACACCAAGTCATGATTTTAACCCTTATGTTAATGATTTATTAGTTAAGCTGAGCTTCAATAAATACAGCATAATTAGCACATCCAGTGGAAGAGTCGAGAGGTTAGGATGTGTAACTGATTTTGCATGACTCTTAATCTTGAAGACTCCTTTGATCAGTGCTTTATAACAAAATTCTGGAACGTAGAAGACATTACCAAAATTTTGATAATTTGCCGCCTCAATAACCAAGATCTAAAAATGGAGCTCTGAACCAGAACAATACTCGAGCATGGAACTCTCTTTCAAAACCACCTTATACCGCATCCTAGAAAAGCTGCTTAGAAACAAACCATTAATTAGTTCACCATTTGGAAGTTGTTATAACAGATTGTGTGAGTAATATCTTCACTACATCTGAAAAAGGAAATTACCAAATACTCTGGGCAAAGGAAGCAATGCAGCATAGACTAACTTTAACCTAAACAAAATGAAAAAAGAGAAAAATTATGAGTAATGTCGAAAGTACTAATACTACTACAACTGCAACTGGTGAAATGCATGGCTTGCATTATTGACATCATTGCGGTTGTTGTACTGCTGCCCCTGGTGCTACTACTGGTATTAATTATGAAAGCATGCACTTGAATTGGGACATATGTTTAAAAAATATGATTAATTTGGGAATCAGATTCAAAGTCTGATTATGGAGAAATTTCCTAAGATATTTTTATTCTTTATAACTTCATCTCAGAATGAAACAAACTGTGGTGAAGCCATATATTCAATTATAAATGAAGTTTTCATGTTTTCGAAAAAGGGATATTCATTTCACAACCATAGTAGATTATGTCTTTGTCAAGCTTCAGCTGGGCAATCTTCATTCCATATCACTAGACTGTCATAGCTCTAACCTGTTTCATCATGATTTAGGGACTTTCAATGAATTAATGGTCTAGTTGTTCACAACACGTTCCATGCTAAAATCATGTTTCTGCAGAGGAATATGGCTTCATAAGAGGTTTTCTTGCTTTTTGACACCAAATTAAGTCGGATAGTTGCAGCTATAAAAGGATGTCCATGGTCTGTTAGCTCAGTTATCGGCCATTGGGGCATGGTGGCACCACTCCTGTGTTAGCTTCATGGGTTGAAAGAGTGTTTTGACCTCTAGTTGTCTTTGATACAATCGCTTGTTTTTCAATAAAGCCTAGTAGATAAAAACCTTGGATATCAGCTTTTACTACTTGGGCCTTCAACTATGTAATGCTTCATAGGAATTGTCTTGAAAGACCAAAAAATGAACAAAGAAAAGGAATTGTTCTTGAACGACCTTGTCTGCATTCAGCTAAAGATGGTAAATAGGACATCCCTTTGTTTTCAGTTCATTTGATGAGAGCTCCCATTATTTTACTGATTTCTAAAAACGTGCTTGATTTAAAGGTCGCAAGGAAAACTAGTAGAATCATTTAAATGTTTCTAGTCTATTCATATCCTCTGGAAAACTCATGAACTGATCAACTATTTCATCGAAAGTCTATAAGTTAGTTGGCCGTCAATGTCCATCGTTGGTGAAATTAATTTCCTCATGGGATGCACCTATGCCACTAAAAGCTAAATGTAAACATTCTCGTGTTTTATGTTCTTAGTTGTTTATGTGAATCATTAACAGTATCAATTTAAAGAGATATATAATCAGGGTTGCAAAAATAATGTGATGGGGAAGAAGGGAAGGAAAAAAATCTAAGATACTTTCATTTGCTGACATTTAAGTGGACAAAATATTTGATAGAAAGATTTGATAATCTGAAGCATCAAACCAAGCAATCACCACAGTTTTCCAGAGTTTTTTTTTCCTTTTTTTTTTTTTTGCAATTTTAGTTTTGGAACTTGCTAGAAAAATCCCTTTCAAAACATTCTTACTTTTCCAAAACCTAGAGTACTTCATTGACTACATGTTGAATGCATTCAAAAAAATTTAATGACAGAGACACTGCTAAAGCAACAAGTCAGGCCATGGTAGAAGTTGCTTGATTGGCGGCAACATCTGTCTCGAAACCCTTCTCCAAATTACCTTGTCATCAATCCCAGTGGTGAACATAGTGCTTGGAACTGAAACAATTCTGGCATATAAAATTTCTTGACAAATCCAAGATCCAAACATAGCATAAAAGTTATAAGCAGGTCTACACCACCGAGTACCACCTACCAGTATAAGTGAAAAAATTGCCATTGATGGTGGGAACAATCAGTGGGACTACTAGATCAGAGGTGATGTCCTTATTGGCATTTGAAGAGTAGGAAGTTAAGTTAACTACTAGTATCAAGAAGAATTCAAGTTTGGGCATGCTAAAATCCAGATTGGAAGAAATAAAAGGTGATGATATGCTACATCGCCATTTCAGTAAGGTTCTAATCTCTACCAAACCTACAACTAGAAATGAAGTTGGCTTGAAGTCATTCTGCAGGCCTGTGAACAACAGGTGCAGGTGCAATAGGTGTGTCCTCACTATTAGAGTCTGTGAACCTTCGAGGTTGTGTCCTAAGCTTCTTTGTAATATCTTATTTTTTCGGCAATAAAAATTTTATTAATCAAAGAAAAAAAAAAGAAGAAAAAAAAAAGATGAGAAGATTGTTATTCCCAATTGAACAGTAATGAGAACAGACACTGAATGAGATCCTCATAGTATTTGAAATAGATCTTATCTTAAAAACCATTTGCAGTCACTCAATGAGAAGATACAATTCCAGTAGCCCCTCCAGTTAGTTTCACTACATGGGGAATGCATAGAGATCAAAATAACAGAAGGTAGATATCAAATAACAGATGGTACTTTATTCACTTCTAAAGTCCATCAATCTCAAGCTAATGTGTGAGTGATTACACTCCAAAAGTGTAATCATTAGTCCCTAAATAGCTTTAGTTAGTACAATTAGATTGTTTATCCTCTTGTTTTAGCTTAATAATGTCCCTAATGATGTTTTATGGTTGATTTGTAGGCTTTGGGCTTAAAGATGAGTGAAAGGGAGCTTCAAGGGCCAAAACGGTCTTTAGACCCTGCCTACGGTTCTGAGGGCTGTGCCTATGGTCTACAGGTCTTCCCGAGATTCAGCGAGCATGTTTTGGCATAAGGCCATCTGTGTGCCTACGGTTGACCCAATTGTGCCTACGGCATCCTGTTTTATTTTCAGCCTATAAATCAGTTTTAGACCCAATTTTGGGAATCAAGCATTTTGTTCGTAGTTTTAGGACGAATTTTTAGTTTTTGTAGGTAGAATTATCTTTTGTAATAGTCTAATTGCATTTGTAATCTTCATTTCAATCTCTTGTAATTGCATCGAATACTTTGTAATTCCATTTCCTAGTATCAATTTCATTAGATTTCATCTATAATTTGTCAATTTCAATATGAATTCAAGTAGCTAGTCTTCAGTTGGGTTCAATTGTGAAGAACACTCAAGAAATCCAAAGGTTTTAATGGAGGTATCTCATGAATTCATTGTTTTATCTTTCTAAATCTTTAATTCCTAATAATTGAATGTAGATATTTTAGAACATCTGGATTATTGATTATGTTTGATGATTTCAATATATGATTCCCCAAATTGTGTGTTAAATACATCCAAATCGATTGTATTAATATAAGGATCTTTCCTAGATAGTGAATCTATAATTGCTAGGAATTTATTCTCATCAATTGAATATTGGATGCCTATGAACACCTCGGTTATTGATTATGTTTGATTAGTTCAATGCTTAATTCTCTAATTTCGTATTGATCCTAGTCAAATCGATGGTATTAACTTATGATTCTTCTATTGACCATGAATCTATCTTCAATTGCTTGAGAATTATTAGTTTCCAAAGCTAAGTCATCCGAATCAAACTCTCTTGATTGTGGGGTTTGTTTCGAGTTATAAACCTTGTTCAAAACCTTGGATGAATTGGGTGATCAGATTAATTGAATCTAATTCCATTTATAATTTGTTAAACTAGCTTTCATTTCCCTTTCTTTTAGATCAAGTAACAAATCATTTTCAAAACCCAAACAAATCATTTGACATTTTCTCTTTTCATAAAAGCATTTCTCATTAGCGTGTAATCGAAATTGGTTAGGTCAAAGTTTGTTTTGACATTGGCCTATATTGGGCCCCGAATCCCGAGATTAATATGATACTCGAAGCCATTCGGATTAAACTACATCGAAACCGTGCATTTATGCGAACGTGTCAAGTTTATGGCGCCGTTGCCAGGGAATGGAGGCTAAGGCATTGCTTGGACAAACTCAATTTGCTTGCGGCAAAGGATTATCTTTGAGCCAATGGCCAAAGGGCCCCTATTACTCCAACTTACAACCCGAGGTGGCGTGAGCAACACAACTTTGTTAGGGGATATGAGGGAACTTTTTCACCTCATCATCTAGCCCCACCTCCATCCTACCAAGCCTCATTTGAACACTTAGAAGATCAAGTTTCATTCCATAAAACACAACCTTCATCTCTCCCTTATCAAACGCAAGCACATGATGCATACCACGTTACTCATAATGGCACAATTGAAGACACCCTTGAGGACACTTTAGAGGACACTCTTCAATTAGACATGGAATCTCAAACAGAAGTTAACTTTAGAGTAAATAAGGTCCTTGACCAACAAGGACAAATACTTGATGAGATAAAGATTCAATTGACTATTGTGATGCAAACCTTGGTTGTTCAAGCTGAAGACAAGTCCCTCAGGCCATCTCCACTCACTCTCACTAGGCACATGCTTGTAAGCGACACACCTCTTAATCGTACTCTTAGCCATGCGCTAATCCATCCCATCACTACCGTTAGGCATGAGAACACCATTGATCAAACCATTCTTTCTCAATAATTGGAGTAAACCCTTAAGTGAGTGAGGAAATCATTAAAACTAAGAGTAGGGATGATGAACTAGAGAGCAAGGAGCCCATGATGAAGGCTTCCAAGCAAGACAAGAATGAGGAAAAGGGTGATGAAGGAACTACTGAGAGAGGAGGAGTCCAAGAAGGTTCAAATTGATGAAGAGCATATTGAGAACCCAATAGAGAGAACTATTGGCTTTGATGAAGGTTTTGAACTTTTAGATGTCAGGGATGTGCAAGTGAATGAGGATATTGTTGTTTTAGAGGATGTGTCCACCATGTTGGACGGTCAAGCGACCCATACTCTTAAGTCTCTAGAACCTAGTCTTAGCACACCATGTTGGTTTCCCAAGCTAAATCATCCAAAGCAAACTCTCTTGATTGTGGGGTTTGATTTGAGTTATAAACCTTGTTCAAAACCTTAGATGAATTGGATGATTGGATCAATTTAATACAATTCCATTTATATTTTGGTAAACTAGCTTTCATTTCCCTTTCTTTTAGATCAAGTAACAAATCATTTTCAAAACCCAAACAAACCATTTTACATTTTCTCTTTTCATAGAAGCATTTCTCATTAGCATGTAATCCAAATTGGGTAAGTCAAAGTTTGTTTTGCCGTTGGCCTATATTGGGCCCCGAATCCCGAGATTAATACGATACTCAAGCCATTCGGGTTAAACTAGATCGAAACCATGCACTTGCAGGGACGTGTTAGTGAGTCCAGCCTTGGGCTTTTGAATTGTGGCAACATCGGTTTTGAAAGACTTCACCAGGATTCCATCAAAGATACTAGTATTGAAAACAGTGGCAGGAAGTTACACAGTTCC
The DNA here is from genome assembly GCA_033060915.1 of Euryodendron excelsum. Lineage (NCBI taxonomy): Eukaryota > Viridiplantae > Streptophyta > Magnoliopsida > Ericales > Pentaphylacaceae > Euryodendron > Euryodendron excelsum. The sequence goes on from CM065396.1 coordinate 20,682,137, forward strand.
AGCACTTGCACTGCCAAATGCGGAGACTGCAAATGCAAGATCCTTTTCACCGGTGTTGTACTCGTAGTGAACAAGTCCCTTAACAAACATGTCACCTACTTGGACTGTCTAAGTAAAGAGCATGTTAGTGGTGTCAACAAAACTGACTTCAAGAGAACCTTCAAGGAGAAACAAGAGCTATGCTGCTCGAGGATGGGTGTGAGACGAGTTGAGAGTGCCAGCCGGGTATAGAAGAACTGCATAAGAAACACTCTGTGTTAGTGCAAAAATCTGTAAAAGGAAGAAGAAGATGAATGAACACGTCCAAGGCACGATTAGTATCGCTTTCCTTAAGACGATATTCGCCCCCACCAATTCTCAGAATCTGGTGTGCACCGGGTTAATGACGAATCGCCTCCAGGATACAATGGAGCCCAGAAAATCTATAATTCTGACTGCGTGTTGCACACACGAAATCAGACCCGAATACCCTCTGATTATCAAGTCTGCCAAGAATCTGAATGTCTATTTCTGCAGAAACAGACTTCAGAGATGATGAACAATAAAAACTAGAAAGAATCAAGAATTTTAATGCCTTTTAATATAGAAAGAAGTTGCAAGAAAAAAATATATCTCATTTTCTGTGAATTTGCCATATTTTTATAGACATTTTGGTGTCTTTTTGGACCAGACATGACTGTTAGAATTCAAATAATAACTGATTTCTAACAGTCACTTGCAGGTTTAAATACAGCCGTCGAATCACCCATTTTCTAATCTAACGGTGTAGATCGCACATATTCATTGTTTGATCAGATCATTCATCACACCTTTATGATCAGGTGTGATTCTCATCATACAATCCTTTTTGCTTATGTATTAGCCATCCGATCGTTGATTATCATGATTGACAAAAATCAATAGTCTTGATCACACGCCACACGCGCACGTGGCCAAGTGCCAAGTGCCAAGTGCCAAGTGCGCCACTAAAGCGCCACATTGCGCCACGCGACTCGCACGCGTGGCGCACATGTGGCTTGGTGCACATGCTCACACTTGTGTGCTACACCCAATCATTGCTCTAAAGCAATTCATAGAAAGTTGTTGGCATTTATAAATGCCTTACCAAACTTCTCACTTTCCAATGTGGGATTCATTTAATAAGGCAATAAAGACTTTCTTCAAAGCTAGTCAAAACCATTTTGGAAAACCCCAAAACTACTATATATATTATATAATTTGAAAATCTTTTCAACACTCTGCCCATTAAGAGCTGGGAATTCAGCCATGCTAGCTTTCACAACCTTAAAGGTTGTTGGGATCTCTCCCCCATTAAGAACCCGCAAAGTTTTCCGTCAACATTAGTAGTATTTGGCGAGACTATAAAATCAGCAAGGGTGTCTGTATCGTTTGCCATAGCTAAATAGAGGGTGGCAAATACAAGCACCAGTTTGAAAAACAATTCATGCTTCAATGCCATGATTGAAATGTTAGAACTAAGGGGAAGGAAGTTTTAGTATGTGGTGGACTATCTTGAAGGATCATAGGCTTTGTTAATTTGTCCAACAGCAGGAGATATCAATTTATAGAGGGATTTGTTAGAGGATTGTACCTGCAAAGCAGGTCTAAGAGGCAGAAAACTGCAGTTGAGGATTACAAGGACCTTGTTTTAGATGATATGTCTTGATATTGTCCATTGGGTTGTAATGGCAACAATTTTTATTTTTTTATAAATATGCCAATGGATTTGGATACACTTTGTGGATTTTTCTCTTTGGAGTCTCTTACAATGATCAGGAGGAAAGTGACAAGAGTAGTGCTTTCTTTCTTTTTTTCCTTTTTTTATCTATGATTTCTCTTCTTTATTTTCAGGTTGAGTCATTCATAGTAAGACAAGGAAGAAACCTTGTGAACTTCACGTTAGCCGGCCATCAGACCTGCAACATTGGCAATTACAAACAAACTTGAAGAACCCAACCTTTTACATGGATGATTGTTTAATTGATTCAGGGTGCTCCTCTTTCTTTGAACACACTGGAGGGCCTTGGTCTGGGAAGGGTAAGAGTGACCCTTTTTGATAGAGACAACAGAATAGATGTCAATTGCTTGCATAAATCTCATTGTTCCTTTGCTTTCAAAGTTTTCTTGCTCAAAAATTTGTCGTTTACTAACATAGTTTGCTAAGTTTTCTTAATTAAATTAGATTATTTGGGTGTCAAAGTCAATAATTGATGCGGATCGCATAGCCGAGGATTATTTGGAGACGCGGTGGCGGCAACATACCCGGGCCGGTGGTCGGTAAACTTCAATCGGCCATAACTTTTGATTCGTAATTCCGTTTTCCTATTATAATATGTTTTCGAAAACCTTGCAACGAGTTTTGGCCTAGAAAAACGCAAAAAAAATGCCTCTAAGTATGTTTTTTTAGCCTGTTTTATGTTTTGGGCTTATTTATTTTTGGGCTTTTGTCAGTTCTTTTATTTAACCCGGTTTGTTCCGGGGCCCTAGGGTTGCGTGCCGCTATATATACTATTGTTTGACCTATTTTCAGCAGTTTAGAAGTTTAATAAAATTTGTGCTTGAGAATTGCACTTTTCCCAATCGTTCGGTATTCTTGCGAATCAACGAACGCTTGATGCCTTTGAACCTGTGATTCGTGGTGATTCAACAGGTTAAAAGAAGAGTTTTAATCCGGCATTCGTAGTGAATCAACAGAATGAAGCTGAGTTTCTTGTTCTTTGAAGTTCCACTGCATCAATAATTGGGCTTCCAGATACATTAATTCTTAACTTGTCAGCATCACATTTTTCTGATTGCAGTTCAATATAAAATACACTGTAGAACACATTCATGAGGGAGATGAAATGCAACAGCTTGTCAAAAGGAACATCAGATTACCATCCCTTGCAACCAGATATTCAGTAATAGAGAGGTTCATTTACTAAGAATGGACAACTGGTAACAGCTTGAGTAACAAAGCTAAAAAGGATATCATCAAAACAAAACCAGAGTAAAACAAGCTTCCAATAACTAGCTACTTCATTATACTTTGGTTGTATTCAATGACTCAGACCTTCCATGTTTCGTTTGCTTTCACATGGGCTGCAATAGTCCCGCAAATTTCATGTGCAATTCTGAGAAACATAGACACAACCTATCCCTGTTCTTGTCCCTTACAGCAATTCTAACCTATACCCTTTGCCCACATTTGCACAACCTGTGCTAGTATCTAGGTCCACCCCTGTATTTGATCCCATTGGGGAGGATGAAATTTAAGTCCGCAACCTTTAATAGTTTGAAATTGACGCCCCAATCCACAATATGGTTGGCCAAAATGGGGTGCCAGTATATTATTTCTTTAACGAAACCAACCATAAGAAGCAAGTTATACTAGTCTTCATCGTAGTCATAGTAACAAAAAAGAAGTCATTCAAACTGCCAAAATAATAGTGCCTATAATTTCACACAAATATATCTTTATGATTAAAAATCCGAATCAATCGTCAATACAAAGTCATATTTCTATACAACTACTTCCTAACAGAATTTAATGTTAAAAACCTAGATATGTAAGCACATAAGTAGAGTTAAACATATGAAAGAATAGTAATAAGAGTTTATGTCCACTCTTTTAGCCTTGAATGAGCTAACATTACATTTCCCAGCCTCTTACCCAGCTGTCATAATAGAGTGTATTGTCTATCATTAGAACTTCACTGTCTGGTAAAGGTTCTTGTTGATTCTCTATCAGCTTCACGACAACAGCTCAGTCCAATGAGTGTCATCAACATCATATTCATCCAACTGTCTCAAAACAGAGGCACCCTCTTCATCGCTTGATGCCGGTTCAATCAAATTAATGGTGCTGCTGTGGATAATGGGAGTATGGAGTCCAACACATCGCTTTCAGCATAATCAGAAGGTAGTGCTGACATCAATTCCTGTCATGCCCAAGTCAACAGTAGTTCCACATAATTCTGCTTCCGCTGCTCGTATATGGTTATTCAACATAAGCTCGCATTGGGGGCTTTCACAATTAGTAAGATCAATGAACGCATCATCTCCTTGTGGCATTCTTGTTTCCATTATTGAAACACCTTCAAACAAAGTTCCACAGAATTCTGCTTTGGCTGCTCCTATATTTTTATCCAAGGTAAGCTCGGATTGGGGGCTTTCACAGTTAGTAAGATCAATGAAAGCATCATCTCCTAGTGGCACGCTTGTTTCCATTATTGAAACGCCTTCAGATAAAGTTTCACAGAATTCTGCTTCTGCTGCTCCTATATTGTTCTTCAACATAGGCTCGGATTTGGGGCTTTCACAGTTGGTAAGATCAATGAACACATCATCTCCTTGTGGCATGCTTATTTCCATTATTGAAACACCTTCACATACAGCTTCTGTTGTTCTTATGCACAAACGCTTCCTATGATGGTTTTCTTCACTTTTTGGACTGGATTGTTCAGTGTTGAAGTCCGCATATTTAGAGTAGAAAGTGTTGGGCAACATCACGATTTCACTCTCTTGTAAAGGTAGTTGTTGACCCTTCATGAGCTCTTGAGCAAACCCCTGGCAAATACGTGCATCCCACATTAGCCAATCCACGTGCCGGATCTGGAATGATACTTGGCTGTTCTTGGGTACCACCCTCATTTCCTCCCAAAGTAGGGTCACCTTGTTCTCTTGTAAAGGTGCTGGTTTGGCCGCTGTTAATGGTGGTGCAGTGGCCAATGCGCATAGAGAGTCCAATATGTCATATCCAGGATTTCTTGTTGGTAGCGTTGGCAATAATTCCATGCTCACATCACTGGTTCCACAGTTTTGCACTTCTGCAGCTAGGACATTGTCACCCCACGTGTGCTCTATGGGTTGACATTCTTGTACTTCCTCCAACATTTGCTCTACCGAAAAAACAGGATCAAATAAAAGTGCAGACTTGGAGCTTCCATAATGAGTAATGTCAGTGACCAGAGTGCCGTCTCCTTATGGCTAGCGTTCTTCCATTGCGAGAAGTCCTTCAGAACTTGATTCTGCAGCTATGACATTGTCACCACACGTGCTCTATGGGTAGACATTATTTTACACCATCCAAAATTTTCTCCAAATCTGAAAAATCAGGTTCAGTTATAAGTGCAGACTTGGGGGTTCCATAATCAATAATGTCAGGTTCAACATTGTCAACCCTTGTGCGCTTTGCTCCCCGATCTTTCTTCTTTATTTGACATAGAACATAGTTGTTGACCTGCACCAAGTGGAAATGTGAGTAAGAGACTGATTCATATTATATACTATCTAGACAGATATAAAAGGAACAACCTGCCAAAAAAATTAAAACATAGATGTACTACTTCAATGAGCTCATATTTTGAGCTATGATATTTTCATTTAAGCTAGGCGGCATGTGACATTCACACATTAGACTTCACTTTCAAGATACCATCTGCCTAGTTACATCACCCTTTCCCATAGATTTTGAGCTGTGGTCCCTTGGTAAGTTGTATTGATTTGAGGCTAAAATCATCCTATATGGTTCAGAAATAGTTTGAATTTTGTTGTATGAGTTCATTGCAATTGTACATATACTACAAAGAATCAAATTTACTACTCTCATTAATGTATATGTATGTATTCTCACAAGAAGGGTTGAGAAAACAACTGAAGAGAGAATTCTTCAATTGAGCTTTGTATGGATAGTACTGTCATATTCATACAGTTTTCTAGAAGTCAATGTCCCAAACCATTAGCTTTCTAACTCCGCTGTAAAAATCTAACATGCAGTTGCTCAGAACATGGGTTTTGATTTTGATTATGCACGGCTTGAATTTCAAAATCATTGGACTCTATCTAGCTAGCATTCCTGTGTCATCATATTCATATTGCTTGAGAACAGTTTTTTGTTTTGATCCAAAAATAACCATGGCTCCTATAACTCCATCTTGTTTGATAGAAAAAAAAGCTGGATGTGAGCAATTTCATGCAGGTTTGGGTGGTTATATAGTTCTCACAGAGTTTACACTCACAGGTCTAGAGACAAAATTATGGTAGATTTAAGTAGAATATAGTGAAAACAGAAAAGCTGCTGGCAATATTGAAGCACAGGTCAGTTTGATGTAAAATCCATATTTCTCCTGGAAAAGCAGCTGAAAACTAGAATAACCTTGCTGAGTGACATGAATATCAAGCTAAGGTAACAAAGTTTTCTCTAAATGTTCCTAAAGAAATTTGTGGAGGGGATCAATTGTTTATGCCCAATATCTGGTGCTGAAGTAGAGATACTTGAGCATTTAATTCCCATGGACATGGCCTATTAATCTGGCTTCACTTGGTGGACATGGCATATTATTGTTACAGTGGAAACTTTTGGAATACCATGTTAATGTAACGGACATGGATATATATATTTGTTTTGTCCCACATGGGTTAGATAGAAAACTTGACTTCTAATGCAATTCGAGACTCATGTTTCGGAATGTGGCTGACCTTGGGAGCAGTGCAATTCTCCGGTTTATGCGCAGGTACACCTGGAAGCCCTTGTCGGCTAATTTTGATAACAAAACCCTTATTTAATCTTTATTCCGGAACTAAAGGCTGTTTAAAGTTTATTCCACTATGCGAGTTTAACGCTTTATGAAAAAGCGTTTTTAACGTATACGCTAATCAAAATAGCGTTTTATTCGTATTTATACCGCCGTGTGTAGATTTAGTAAAAACGCTAATTGAAAAAGTATTTTCAATAAAAAACCCTAATTGAAAAAGTATTTTTACTGAAAACGCTATTTGAATTAGCGTTTTTGACCTATCTTTCATTCAGCTTCCCTCTCATTTTTTCATTCACAGCATAGAAGAAAAGGACTTCGAGAAATTTTTTGAGAGCTTGTTCTTCAAGTTGCATACCTAGAAGATTTGTTCTATCGATCACTTAGTTCAAACTCGTCATTTATAAGATAATAAATACTCTCTCTATCTCTCTTTTTTTGGTTTTAGTATTATGTATATATATACGAATAATATATAGACATTGTTTTTTTTTTTTTCATTCACGTACGAATAATATCTATCTCTCTATACAAATATGTTGTTTTTTTTGTTATTTTTTTCTTCTTCTTGATTACACTGTTAGTTGTAGTGTTATTGTAATTAATTTTTTTTACGTGAAAAATTCAACATGTATTAAAAAAAATGTGTAGATAATTATTTAAATAATATATTAAAAATATGTAAATAATTTAAAATTAGTAAAAATTAAAAAGATGTTAATTAAAAAATAGTAACAAAAAATTAACAAAAAAGTAGTAAATAATTCAATTATTTAAGAAAAAATTAAAATTAAACAACTCATAATTTTCTGTTTACAAAGTTAACAAAAAATTATTTCAAGAATTATTTAAACAATTCATAATTTAATTTAAAGACTATGATTTTAACAATTCGTCAAAAGTAGTAAATAATTTAAAATTAGTTTTGCAAGTTTAGAACATATATATAAAGAATATGTTAAAAATATGTAAATAATTGAAAAATATTACAATTTCTTTAGAAATTGAACATAAAAATATTTAAACAACTATTTAAAGAATTCATAAATAAATTAAACAATTCATAATTTATTTTAACAAATTTGAAAATTTTGTACAAAATGGTAAATAATTTCAAATTAGTTTTGCATGTTTAGAACATATGTACAATTCATAATTTATTTTAACAAATTTGAACAAACATAAAAATATTTAAAGAATTCATAAATAAATTAACCAATTCATAATTTATTTTAACAATGATTTCAAAAATTTGTAAAAAATAGTAAATAATTTCAAATTACTTTTGCAAGTTTATAACATATATATATAATACATATAGTCGTTTCATATTTATATCAAAATAAATTTACTATATTATATAAAGTAAATAATATTTAGGATAAATTGTCAAATGTGTATTTACATAAGCATCTTTACATAAGTTTTAAAATATTTAATTTAATTAGTTTGTATATTTCTGACATCTCTGTTAGTTGTGTTTGGTAGGCAAAACTTAATAATGACGACAATGGTTATGTTTTATTAGGAGGAAAAGATAAAATGAGATCGCCGAGAAGGTGTATCATATAATATAAATGCTAGTGCATGTTATGATGTTGAAATGGGAACTTCAGTTGCTGTTTTACGTGATATGATTATGCAAATGATGGTTGAGTACCGAGAACATGTGACTATAAAGTTTATATGTAGATACCCGCACCGACGAAATAGAGATGTCATGATATATAAGAAGTTGCCAATCAATGATGACAGGACATTGCAAAATGTGTTGAATATTCCTTTAAGATATCCTCACCACCAATGTGTTGAAATATATGTTGTAAAGGAGGAGGGTAGCACAATGAACACTAGTGGAAGTCGCGCAAATGTGAGTTGGGCAGATGTCCAAGCCTACGGTGAACTATTTTCAGGGAGGGGAGATGTATCAACACTGGGGTCATTTACTCAAATGGTTTCACTTGGGCAGAGTAGCTAAAGTACAATAGTTGAGGAAGGGCCAGGGCAACGAATGTCTAGTCTCTTCAGCCCAAATGAAAATTTCTCATAGGGCCTTAGTAATTTTGAACAGTTTCATGACTTTCGCAGTCCACCAACACCTCACCCACAATATGCATCATGCCAAGGTGGGTGCATAGAGGCGGGAGATCCCAGTGGAAGTCTGGATCATGTGGAATGCCTAGTTGCATTAGACGATACTAGGACACATGTAGATGAAGATGCAGATGTCGTTTAATCCGATAATTCAGATGAAGATATTGATGTTTTAATGAGAAATTAATTAAATGATGACTCTGATGACGATAGGCACGAAGAATCGAACTTTAATGAAGCGTTACATGATACTCCAGATATGCCTTTTTTTACGAACTTGGTTGGGGCAGATGATGTCGTAGGTGGTCAAGACTTATATGATCGTGGTCCAATATGGTCAGATGCTAATCCGGAGTTTGCAAAAGGGATGGTTTTCAAAGATAAGGATGCGGTGATCCATGCATGTATCATGTGAAGAAAAATAAACATTATCATGTTGTGAAAACAAATAAAAAGGTTTGGAGCACCAAGTGCAATTACGATTGCTCTTGAAAACTGCGTGCATGTTTGAAGAAGAAGCACAATTTTTTTGAGACCACACAATACCCTGGGCCTTATACATGTTTACATGGGATGGAGAGTTTGGATCACCGCAATCTGAATTCAATATTTATTACACACTTAATTAAGACACAAGTTGCCTTAAGTTGCTTTCAGTTTCAATTATAATGTAAGATGTGTTGATATTATTTGTTAATGCCCTTCCTTAGTAAAGCTTGGAGTGTTTGTTTGTTATGGTGTACAGGAAGAACCTAACTGGAAAATAGCATCCATAATCAAGAATGTGAAAAATAATATTGGTTTCACAGTTTCATACAAGAAAGCATGGCTTGAAAAAACAAAGGCCATTGCGATGGTTTTCGGAGATTGGGATGAATCCTATGAAAAGTTGTCAAGGTACATCAGAACCTTGAAGTTCAGAAACCTGGGCACGGCTGTGATTTTAGAAGCATTGGACTTGGGTACGTTGGGTGTTAGGGCGCTAGAAAAAATATTTTGGGCATTTGGGTCATGCATTGAAGGCTTCAAGCACTGTTCGCCAGTCATAGGAATCGACGGTACTTTTCTTTATGGCAGATATACAGGAGTTCTGTTGATTGCCACAACGAGAACTGTTACGAAAAAAAATTTTCCTCTAGCTTTTGCGTTAGTTGAATCAGAAAATTATCGTGATTGGTCATGGTTTATACATAATGTCAGGCATCTGATTGTGCCGGGCCAAGAGGGTGTCACATTGATTTCTGATCGACATGTAGCCATATTGAGCGTCGTCAAACATGAATGGGAAACACCACGACGAGGGCAACTAGCTAGATTCCATAGATATTGCCTTAGGCACTTTAAAAGTAATTATTACAAAAATTTCTGTAATGTTAAAGTTAAGGATCTCATATGACAAGCTGGGACTGCCCATCAAGTGTGGAAGTTTGACGAGACAATGGATGAAATTAAAAATTTAGGAACGAAGTCAGAGTTAGTGGCTAGAGCATATCGTGCTTTGTGCAATAAGGACCCAAAGAAGTGGACATTGGCATATGATGAAGGTCATCGTTGGGGAGTTACAACCACCAATGATTCAAAGTGCTATAATAATGTCCTTCGAGGTGCACGAGACTTGCCCATTACTTCATGTGTTTAGGTTACCTTCTACCATCTGGTGGCCACTTTCAATTATAATCGACTACAAATTCAACGTGCCTTAACAAGGAGTTTGAGGTACACATCCAAAGTGCAAGCTAAGATAGAAGAGTGTCAAGCTCAATCGGCAAGCCATCGCGTAACTATCTATAATTGGTAATGTTTTAAGATTTTATTTTAATTATATGTACTTATTTTGATTAGTAATAAATTATATGCTTCGCAATATCTAACACAATCACCATGTTATTATATTCCCATTCCAGGGCATCGGGTTCTGCAGAGGTTGTTACAAGTGCAGCAGGCACGAAAGGGAACCACAAACATGCAGCGTATTTGAATCATCCCTCATGTGACTGTGAAAAATGAATGATCTATCATTATCCTTGCTCGCATATGCTAGCCGTGTGCACGAAGTTGGGCAAACAACCATGGCACTTGATTGATCCTAAGTATACCATGGACGTTTACGCTCGCGTGTACAAAACATCGTTTGAACCGATGGTGCATGAGCATTATTGGGCTGCATATGATGGTCCAAAGATAGTTCCCGATCCGAGTCGGTGACGAGAGCCAACATCCGGCCGTCCAAGTACAAAACGAATCCACAATGAGATGGACGTTTCCAAAAAACGTCAAACAAATCATTATGGTATATGTAAGGAACAAGGGCATGATAGGCATAAATGTCCAAATCGAGCTAGCTGAGTTATGTATTGGATAGTAGGTACTTAGCCATGTAATGATATTTATTAATATTTCTATTTCAGATAATGGTTACTGAAGATGGATTCATTTGTATGTATTTTTTTGGATTGGTTGTGATACCAGTGGGTTTTACTCATTAAAGACAAGAACTTAATATGGGCTTATTTGTATGTATTTTTGTGGATTGATTGTGATATAAGTGGGTAGTTACATCATTCACAGGTGATACCATTCGCATGCATACAATAGTAACATCAAGTAATACACTCTTTCACAGTCTTTTGTCACATCAATTAATAGCCTTCACAGGCTTTGCTCATATCAATTAATGGCCTTACTACCTTTCGTCATGTACATCATCAGAGAATAATGAGGTTGTTTTATCTTATGTTATATTGTCATGCATGTATGGATGTAGTACATTTATTACACCATATAATAAAAATATATTAATATGTACTATAGATGTAGGCACGCTAGGGCCCATTGATGGCAGGACATATGGATGTAGGCGCACCAAGGCCCTTGATGGCACAGTGCTAACGTTACAAGCCCATCATCGATCCACATGGATATGGGAGCATGGGGTATGTATTTAAGTTAACAATTTTTCTGTACAAGTAGTTTGTTAACAACAATTTTGTTACACAGGGTACAAATGCGCTCACATGCAGATGTGGTGGGTCACACCTATATGACGTACAGTTACACCCACGTGTATTGCAGTACATAGTACGGGCAGATTTTTACAGTGTATCGACTTGGTCGGATCTGTTTGGACCATCCATTAATTACTGCATTAGTTGAGCGCTAGCGACCAGAGACGCATACATTCCATCTACCTGTTAAGGAGGCCAGCATCACGTTACAAGATGTTGCCATCTTTTTGGGACTACTGGTCGACAGGGCCCCTATTATACACGCACAGACGCATACTACATTACAGGAGTGTCAGGCTCTATGTATGCAGGCATTCGATGTTAGCCCACCCGCAGAGGAGAATGGCAGTGGCTGCCCTATGATGGCATGGCTTCGTCACACATTCCAGGTCCTCCCATAGGATACAGATGAGGTTACTGTACAGAGGTATGCACGTGCCTATATATTGCGACTGATTGAGGGTATACTTCTCACAGATTACTCTCAGACTATGGTGAGGCTCACATATCTCCCATTTCTACTTGACTTAGACGCTGTCGGGGTATATAGCTGGGGCAGAGCAATTTTAGCCATGCTTTACAAGAGCATATGCCGGGCGGTGAGGACTGGGGCGAAGTAGATTACAGGAGCACTCGTTTTATTACAGGTTGAATACATAGTTCATGTTATGCTTCTTTACAATGCTTGTCTTTTATTACAATTTATTTATAGCATGATTGGTGGCCCTTTTTGTACAGATATGGGCGTGCAAGCAATTCCCACTCATGGGCCCGCATTGCGTGGATGATTCTACTGCTGGCTAACAGCCATTAGTTATACAAGGGTTGGAGTTTTCCGGTGGACCATGGGGAGCCAGGTATGTATAACTGCCTTTTTATTTTTGCTAACACCTGTACACATTTGTAATTATAAATTTTAATTGATATTATGTTGAACGTTTATGCCAGATGGAGATCTAGATATCGCACTACCAGTACTTCCACCCATGTGGTCCGCGTCTATCGAGATCAGCTGGACCGATTGCGACCTGACGAGGTATGTATACAATTTCAGATTTTGTAATTCATATTACTTAATTTTAGCGTCGTTGCTTATTAATGGGTACTATTAATGTAAATTATGTAGTTCATATGGAGGCCGTACAATGCTATCACGCATACACTTCCCAATTATTGTCGGGTTGGAAGTGATATATGGGTCACTCAATCCCCTTTGCTATGCCTGGAGGTTGTTGAGTGGCATTTACCGGATCGAGTTTGCTGACAGTTTGGTTTTAGACAGGTTGTACCTGCCACTCATGAAACCTCGCCCACATTACATGCTATTGACTTGAGAAGGGGACCGCCTACTGATTAGACCCAGTTCCATGGACAGCACATGGAGGGATGGTGGCATAGGCGTGAGTATCTTGTAGCTGGGGTGATTGATGCTACAGACATGCGTTACGACGATCCATATATGGTATGGTACCGCCGTATCACACACACACTAGTTGGGAATCCAGTTCATCGGCCTACTACTGGATACCTTGAGGTTGGCTCCACGATCGAAATTGCGGTTAGTAATGTCATAAATTATATATATTTTTACTGTGAATTATAAATGTTTGAATGCTATAAAAACTTCAACTTACTTTGCAGACTCGTCACATCATGGTCATACATCATTTCGTTGATTGTGCCATATATGCATAGCCGGAGGCACTGCAGGATATGTATTTGGTCCGGGACCTGTGTCAAAGGTCACTTCATGTCTTGCGTGATCAGCAGCGGATTGCACAGCCAGGAGTTCTAGACGCTCCCGCTCCTATGCCACCAGCAGCTACAGCTGCTCCCCCTCCCATGCCACCAGCAGCTCTAGCCGCTCCCCCTCCCAGCGGATCATCGTCACAGGAGTTCCTGCAGTATTTTAGTGCCACGCAGCCATCCTCAGCCTATGTGACTCCGACTAGGCCAGTATATACATATCACACCGAGTCACACGATGTGCCCTCATCATCACGTCCGAGTAGTTCTAAGGTCATACCGCGTCGCACCGCCTATCGTCATATTACATCACCTGTTGCATACGACCAGGGGTATTGGTTATCTGCAGTAGGAGATGATGATGACTTCCAGTGATATGTTGACCCATTATTAGCATCTGGGCAGTAGATAAAGACGCCTTTTTCAACAGAGGGTTGGGACCATTTTGACCCTACGACACAGCCAGAGGGGCCATCGCAAGTCACTCAGGTTAGTAGTGTGCAGCAGATTCATCTAGTGGTGGCACCCCCTACCATTGACACTGAGGGTGTTTCGCAGATCACACAAGCAGAGCCACATCCACATCCACATCTGCAACCACAACTAGAGTCACCCCCAGTGCCACAGCCACCGACAGTGCCACAGCCAGAAGCACATCCGACACAACGGTCTATTACACTTGTCTTTGTCTGTCAGCCGAGGCCCGCAAGAGAGAGGAGGCCACCCCGATGTGGTACAGGAGGCCATGTATAGTAGCAAGATTGTTTTTTGCACACTAGATAATTAGATTTCAAAACTTGTTGGATGTAATAGTTAATGACGATAGTTTTTGTTGTAAATAAATTTAGTTATAGCAAAATTAATGATGACATTTTTTATTCTATCTATGTCCATTTATAAATGAATACAACTGTTGTTATTGACACTGGCACTCTTTGCGAAGAAAACAACTAAAGTTGACGATAAATTCATTAAACTGATAAAGTAAAAATAATAAGATAATTCATTTTTCTTAACCCACCAAAAAAATATTAATGGATGAAAGTAATATCGAAACTACTTATCATAACTTAAAGATGAAGACTTGTCATATTTTGAAAAGGCTGCACCAATGACAGGACAATAATTTAGCAGACTCATCATGTCCTATTACTTTTCGATACATGATTGTCCTATCTCTATCTTCTGAGACATGTCACATGAATTTCTTGATAATTGTCATGTCTTATTACTTGTCAATTCATAATTGTCATATCTCTACCTTCTGAAGCCTTTCACGTGAACTCTGCCAGTAACTTCAGCATTGTTATGTGAATTTTGCAGTATCACGTGAAGCCTTTCACTAACGATTAATATCTTTCAACATGACGGATTGGTGTGAACTGGTTGAGTATAAAGTAGTGTGAGGTTATGAAATACTCAAAAAACCAAATCTCCAAACATGCCCAAGCGAAAAGGGTTATTTGGTGCATCATCTAGTCATTCAGTTCCAACCAGCAATGTGCATGAAAATCAAAACTCAGTCATCCACATGGTGGGTACATATACAGACCCAATTGGTAACAAATGGTATGGCCGAAAACGTAACTTCCTCAACAAACCTATTCTAATGCACAATATGATGGGTCCGGTCAGCCATATCTTTATTGGTAATGCATCCTTCCAACCACCCAACGGTGTGACTGACGACCAATGCATAAGGTTGTCCTGGGAAGATTTATTCGATAAACGGTGTGAACAAGAGATGTATTGCGGATGGCATGGCCTACGTGTCCAAAAGCCCGATCAGCTAAGCTTTTCGGGAGGAGATTGCCTAACAGCAAGGTCATAAAAGCGCTCGAACGCGACATTGATCAAATGCAACAAAGACTAGATAGATATCATTTTACGAAAGACGCGAAGAAACAATGTGTTGATCCAAAAAAATGAATAATAGATATTATTGAAGATCCGTTGCTAGTTTCTGACACAGAACTTTCAAACTTCTTAGAAGAAGAAGGTGACGATGACTTTGAAAATTATCTACCTACTAGCCTTACCGTTGCTGGGAAACCACTATGTTGTTATGAACATGGTCCAAGAAAGCATGTTCTGATTTGTAGTTCAATATGATGTAAAATAAGTTATTATATTTTCATGTAATACATGTGCGAGTTTGGGTTATATTTGCCATTTTGGGAAGGAAAGGTCCGGTTCAAAAGTTATGTCATCTTTCGGGATTTCGGGAGTTAGGGTTTCAGAGTTAGGCCATGTCGGCCTTCAGGGTACCGTTTTAGGGAGGAAAGGTCCCGTGAGTACAAAACTCTACAGGAGGCTCCTGCAGGTCCCAAGTGGCGTGTGGGAGTTGACGGCACATCAATTGGAGTCCCAGTTCAAAAGTTATGTCATCTTTCAGGATTTTGGGACTCAGGGTTTTAAAATTAGGCCATGTCGGCCTTCGGGGTACCGTTTTGGGGAGGAAAAGTCCCGTGAGTGCGAAAATCAACAGAAGGCTCCTGCGAGTCTCAAGAGACTTGTAGGAGTTAATGGCACATCAATCAGAGTCCCGGTTCAAAAGTTATGTCATCTTTCGAGATTTTGGGAGTTAGGATTTCGAAGTTAGGCAAAATCGGCCTTCGAGGTACCATTTTGGGGAGGAAAGGTTCTGTGAGTGCAAAACTCAACTGGAGGCTCCTTCGGGTCCCAAGTGACGTGTGAGAGTTGACGGCACGTCAATCGGAGTCCCAGTTCAAAAGTTATGTCACCTTTCGGGATTTTGGAAGTTTGAGTTTCAGAGTTAGGCCATGTCAGCCTTCGGGGTACCGTTTTGGGGACAAAAGGTCTCGTGAGTGCGAAACTCGACAGGAGGCTCCTACGAGTCCCGAGTGACGTGTGGGAGTTGACGGCACGTCAATCGGAGTCCCAGTTCAAAAGTTATATCATCTTTTGGGATTTTGGGAGTTAAGGTTTCGTTGTTAGGCCAAGTCGGCCTTCGGGGTACCATTTTGGGGAGGAAAGATTCCGTGAGTGCGAAACTCGACAAGGGGCTCATGCGGGTCTGAGTGACGTGTGGGAGTTAACGGCACATCAATCGAAGTCCCGATTCAAAAGTTATGTCATCTTTTAGGATTTTGGGAGTCAGGGTTTCGAGTTAAGCCATGTCGGCCTTCAGGGTACCATTTTAGGGAGGAAAGGTCCCGTGAGTGTGAAACTCGACGGGAGGCTCGTACGGGTCTCGAGTGACGTGTGAGAGTTGACGGCACGTCAATCGGAGTCCCGATTCAAAAGTTATGTGATCTTTCGGGATTTTGGGAGTCAGGATTTTGGAGTTAGGCCATGTCGGCCTTCGGGGTACCGTTTTGGGGAGGAAGGTCCCATGAGTGCGAAACTTGATGGGAGGCTCTTGCGGGTCCCGAGTGACATGCAGGAGTTGACGGCATGTCAATCGAAGTCCCGATTCAAAAGTTATGTCATGTTTCATTTTTTTGGAGAGTTAGGGTTTCGGAGTTAGACAAAATCAGCCTTTAGGGTACCGAATTGGGGAGAAAAGGTCCGATGAGTGTGAAACTCAATGAGAGGCTCCTACACATGCCGAGTGACGTGCGGGAGTTGACAGCACGTTAATCAGAGTCTTGGTTCAAAAGTTATGCAATGTTGAAATGTTGAAAATGGATTTTAAATTTGCTGGTGTGTGTTGCTGTTAAAAATGCTTTTTGGAAAAGCGTTTGTAACTCCCCTAGTATACGATGGTAGAAATACGAGAAAACGCTTTTTTGATTAGCGTTTTTAATAGAAACGCTTTTCTAAAAAGCGTTGAACTCACTTCATAGAAATAAGTTTAAATGGCCCCTTGTGCCGGAATAAAGACCAAATTTTTGCCTTGTTATGGAAATTAGCCGCCCTTGTCTGCACATAAGAAATCGATAGCATTTTGTTTGATTCTACCTCCACAGCTTGATTCATGAATTGCGGATCGAACCTAATATAGAACGTTTCTTCTTGATTATTACATTCTGTTGGCCCAAGTAGGCAACCCAAGAGGGGGGGTGAATTGGGTTTTATAAAATTTATATCAAACAATGCAACTAAAAACAATTTAAGCAATGTAGCAGTGAACAATCAAACTAATAATCAAGCAAGCAAATAATAAGATGCAATGCAAGCAAGTAATATGAGCAAAGAGATGAAGAACACCAGATTTATAGAGGTTCGGCCAAACCTTGCCTACGTCCTCTCTTCCTCAATCCTCTCGAAGGTATTCCACTATGTAAACTTTCCTTACACAACTGCTAGTTTTTCTTCAAGTGCCTAGCTCACTCTTACAAGAGTTCTTCCCCAAGCTTTCAAAACCCAAGAGATTTTGTCCAAACTTCTCTCAAACTTACGAGTGATTTTGTCTAAGCTTCACTCAAACTTTACAAGAGATTTTGTCCAAGCTTCTCTCAAACTTACAAGTGTTTTCCCAAGCTACACTCAAACTCATAAGTGTTTTTCTCAAGAACACTCAAACTCACAAGTTTACAAACCAACCCAATAATAGATGAAGGTTGTATAATGAATAACACTCTCTCAAAGAGTAGATAAACAAATTTTTAGCTCACTCAAGAACCCCCCAAATGAATAAAAACAAAGTTTAAGATGTAGAAGATGAAATATCACTTTGTAACACTTAATCTTGTCTTCTTCTCATGTTCTTCTTGTTCTTCATCATTATATATGTGTTGGGGATCTTGTATATATAGCCTTGAGTTGCTTATAGCCATTGGAGACGGATGGGAGACCATTTGATACAAAAACGGCGGAGTATAACGTTCAAAAATATAGCCGTTACCTTAAATGAGTCGACTCTTTTTAAGCAGGGGTCGACTCTTTTTGTATTTCAGCAGATTTTTGAAGGTTCTACCCAAATGAGTCGACTCTTTTGTGTCAGGGGTCAACTCTTTTGGTCTAAAACTGCACAATCAACTCTCTGTTGGAATGAGTCGACTCTTTTGTGCTAGGGGTCGACTCTTTTGATGTTCCATCAGAATTTTCAGCCTCTGTTCGAATGAGTCGACTCTTTTTCTTGAAAGGTCGACTCTTTTTAGAAAAATCCTTAATTTTTGCAATATTTCTTCAATCTTCTTCAATATCTTCAAGCTCTTTAAGGATCATCCAAATAAGGTTTCTAAGGCTTGAAAACACTTCTTCAAGGCTTGATGACTTCAAGAACATCTTCAATCCTTCAATATGAAATCAATACACTTTTGATTACATGTAGAGCTCTTCAATCACCATGACTTCATCCATTGATCTAAGTCTTCTTCAAAATCTTCAAGAGAGCTTCCAAGACTTGAGATATCTTTTCTTCAACTGATCTTTCATGCTTATTTGAACATCTTCAATCTTTTTGCTTGATCTTCATCAACTTGATTTCTTCTAGGATTCTTCAACCAATATAGCTTCTTCCATCAATTCAAGACTTCAACATAATCTTCAATGAAGCTTCCAACTCTTGTGATTTCTTATCAATACTTTCAAGACATATTCAAATCTTCCAAGGTGAGCATCCATGTCCTGTAAGAGTCATCTAAATAAGGTTGTAAATAGAAGATTGTTGAATGTATCAACTCATCATACAACGTCAACCTTTGATCCTTCTTGATAAGCTTTTCAATACAAGTTCTTCAATGTGATAAGTAGAAACTTACTCCCCTTTTCTTTTGTGATGTATGCCTCAGAGCATGCAAGCTTTTGCTCCCCCTTTCTTATGCAATTGATGCTTTAGTGGATTGATATAGCCATGAGGATCGAGGGTCTTCATAGTGAATAAGTTGGCCATGAATATTGCCAAACATATGCATATCAAAACTTTATATCTTTTTCAGATGTCACCACTTGCATCCTTCTTTTCAATACTTGTTGAACTCCTTGAACATCTTCAAACTCTTTGAGAATAAGATTATTTAAGTAATCTTCTTTTTTGGATACTCAACCAATCAGCTCAAATATTTTCTTGTTATCAAATGAATATAATCTAATCTGCACACTCAAGTGAAATCATTAGATAACAACCACTTAGTTTTGTTATCATCAAAATCAACATGGGGATCAACCTTGACTCAACACATTCATCGTCGCATTGCAGATGTATTGACTGTACCTTTTTAATAAAGAGTCTTGAATTTTGATGTTTAATGACCATGGGCTACATGAATGTCACAGAATGTTTGACCATCCCAAAATACTCATTCTCTTACCAATGTCTCTACTGAAAAAATCAATTGGAGAGGCCTCGAACGCCAAATCAAGTCATTGACAGACTCTGCTGTTAGTACAGTATAGCTCGCTTGTTAGTTTAAGGTTTGAAGCCCTACTTCCATAATGCCATTCATTTCACAATAAGAAACTTTTCCACTGCTACAGAACTAACAAGCAGATGCAAATTTACCATAAGTAGATACATAATTTCGAGTGTGATTAATAACCAAAAATCAGACAATGACAGCGACCTTCTTTTGAGGGCAACCCATCGATGAAACAAATCTAACACATAATAAACTTCCCATCCCAAGCCTTTGTTCGGTAAATCTTAGCAAAGACAGCTCTACCGCGAGCGAGTAGCCTTTGCCAAAGAAGCGCTAAGAGCTTACTTGCCTGCGTTAGGAGAGGAAAGAAGAGTTGTACCGAAGACTTTCTCTTAGCATACAAGACAGAGTTCCCTTAGCCGTGCAGTGAGCGCACGTCGTTTGGCTTCCACTCCAGTTGACCTCTCCTGTTTCCATCCCCCCGTGAGAAGGTAGAGAGCAAACCTTATAATATAAATTGACCTTCTATATACACAAAAAAATTATCCCAATGCAATATACAATTGTTATTCATATTTGTTTTTCTTTCAACTATAGTTAAAGGAAAATATGCTCTATGATTTTCATTCGAGGGATCGTCCACGTCAAACTCCTGAGGTTCTCCTCTAGCCATTCTTCTCTAGCTGTTCTCCGAAGTCCCTCTGGCCGTCCTCCGGTAGTTCCCCTGCATCCCTCTGGTCATCTTCCAGCCGTCCCCGACCATACCTTGGGTTCTTTGTTGATACCTTCCAGCATTTATCCTGCACCTATGTCTGTTTCTATTGTCATGCAAGACCCTATAATCAAGCTTGGCTTAGTTGATATCTATAGGCCAAGCTTAAGGGGGAGTGTTGGAATACCATGTTAATGTGATGGACATGGATATATCTTTGTCCCACATTAGTTAGGCCTTGTAATATAAATTGACCTCCTTATGTCTACAAAAAATTATCCCAATGCAATATACAATGCATTACGATACAAAGATCCTATTCTAGGATTTTTCTCTATCTCTCTTTCCTATTATTTTAATTGAAACAACTGAGTGAGGTTAATGGCCAATATCGATTAACAATACTGGGCTGTCAAACTTACCCAAAAAAGAAGAAGAAAAAGAAAAGAAAACACTGGGTGTCAAGTTTTAAGCTTAACGTGGAGGAGTTTAGACAAATGGATAGGTGAGAAGGGTTTCAAGGAGAGGAGCTTCTGAGCTTAATGTGTGTGGGCCTCTCACTATGCAGAGAGGAAAGGGAGGATTTGTGGTGACAAGTGATTATAAAAGTTGGTCATTAGGTGATCATAAGAATCCTTCTTTGCAGGGGATGACCGACTTCAACATGGCAGAGGCACTGGTTTTAGCTATGTTTTGGCAACTTGAAAGATAATATAATTGAAGGCTATGTATAAAGTGTGGTGAAGGATCTAAATTAGCATGCAGAGATAGAACAAGGAATGGTTAAACATCCTGGTTGGAGTTTGTTTGCAGGACACAAAATGACAGCACATAAGGTAACTGCTCAATAAAGAGGAGGCATCCTCATGGTGAAAGTTGTGTTCAAACCTTCATATTTCATAATAATACTTTTCTACCATACAAATAAAGCAAGCAACTCAACAAAATAAATTTTGAGTCCTCTTTCTGGCTCATCAGGTTTGCAGACTTAAAACAATTACTTGACCGAGTATAATTAGCCTCATATTATAAAAATCATAAAAAAAAAAGACATAACTTAAAAGATTATATAACTCATTTTAGTTTCACAACTAAATTAATGGTTTCATGATGCTATTTTTAAAATGTAAAAGTGCCACTTTGATTAGCCAATGAAAACAACATACGAAAACCAGAATCTAAGAAGCATATAATTTTATGTCTTTTTTAAGCAATTTTGAACGTAAATGAAAAAGTCTAAACCATGTTTTGACTATTGAAATTCAGTCAAGTCTTTGAATTGACTGAACTTAATGACAATCTAAGTCGAGTCTGAGTTTGGAGTTTCTGAACCTACTCAGAATTAATGGAAAACCTATATTGATAAACCACAACACCATTGCTTTTTCAAAAAAATTCAGTGAAAATGATATCTAACATTAAGAAAATACATAATGTTCTGCAGTATGTGATACCCCTCATATTTGCAAATTAGACATTATTAATTCAATTACGAGGACTATGGGTGAATAACATACGAGTCAGTGATAAGTTGTAAAGTACACCTAAACAACTGCAATTGTCTATAGATTTTGTTTGTCCAAATCTAGACCAATTCAATACCCAAATTTAGACTAACACTAATGAAATAACACATCAATCTTTTCAAGCAATATTGGTTGAGACAAAGCTATAGTTCTACCCGAGGTGGCCCTACAAGACAATTGAATCTGGTCTGAAACAACAATAAGAGACTGATAAACACGAGTCAAACAAACAAATATGATTTGAAACTATGATACACATATATCAAATAGGATGTGCAAAACTGATCAAATAAATATGAATCAAATCGGATAAAGAGAGAGAGAGAGAGAGAGAGAGAGAGAGAGAATTACTTCACCGTGTTGACTCGATCCTTTGTTCTTAGTACTCAGTACTCAGGTAGGAATGAGTACTCGGTAGTAATTCTTATGAAATGTTGACAGGTAGAGTAGTAGAGAGACTTTTAAAGAAACATTTTATAAGATTTTTTCACGTGGTATTTTTTCCTTAAAAGTCTCTCCACTACTCCACTAACTACGCAGCTGATGTATTCACACAATATGTGTTAGCATTTGATAGAAATTACCACCAAATACTCAGTATTACCTGACTACTAGATTTTTTTCTGAAAGAAAGAGGGCAACAAAGAAGACCTTTTTCTAAAATATATAATTAAGGAAGAGTTCTTTTTTACTCCTTGACTCTCTAAGATTTCCTTCATTGTTGAACTTGAAAATAGACTTCCCTTTATCCAATGCTTTCCACGTACCCTTCCCCACCATTCGACCAAACTGTATCCCCTTCTCAATCAGTCTTCTTTTTTAACGGGGTGAAGAGGTACAACTTGGTTTTCTCCTTTGCTGTGCCAAATATTTTAAATAATCATTTGTCATTGTAAAGGTTGCATTGCACTCATTTCCTTCACAAAGCCCTCCAGCAGTAACGGTTGATCTTTTTCGAGAGACAATTAAGGGCATCCTCCTGCCCCCAGCAGCACACCAAACTGTAACATATTAATCTCTTTATATTCCCTAAACTTTAAATACATCATGGGATTACTATATCTCATTTTGTTAGTTTGTTCAACATTAATTGAGATCGTGAGTTTAAATAATATAATGACAACCGTTAGATATAATTTATTAATGAAAAACTAGCCTTTGTCTATGTTTTGTCTGAGAAGCTAAACCCTACAATATTGGTTCAACATGTTACAACAATGAGCAATATTGTACTTACCAAGACACAAGAGAAAGAAAACCATTCAATTAGGAACACATCAGATTTTTGCCGTGGAAACCCTTAAATGGGAGAAAAACCACATCTTCCCTTTGCCGGACAAAGATCATGCATTATATCTCATTGTTCAGATGGTTACAAGACTCTTTATAATCAAAACCTATCAACTCTATAATCTAATGATTGTCTTGATCTTGCTCGTATCCACGATTCACCATCTCCGTGCTTGATCACCGTTCAGATCCCCTTAGAACGGATTTCATACCTTAAACTCCATCAAGACCCTTGATTTTTTCACTTGGATTGAAGAAGATTGTTACTAAGATTTGTTTCTAAGCTTCGAGGAAGGTTAGGAAGACTTCTCTCAAGGAGTTTTTGATAGTGGCAACTCAGATCAAACTTGAGGAAGTGTGCTGGGCTTTAAATAGGGGCAAAACCCCTAGCGGCGTGATTCCCTAGAAATTTGATTTTGCTTAGCTCGCTCCCGCGAGGATCCCTTGAAATGTCTCTCGATCCCGCGAAGGTCCTGCGAGACTCTAGCAAGCTAAATCCCAGATTTGACGTGCTCACTATTTTTGCCCTCGAGATCCCGCGACCTCCTGTGAGAGTCTCACGAGGTTATGACCAAACTGCATGCTCACTGTTTTTACCCTCGAGATCCCTCAAACTCCATCGACATCTCTTGAAGTCCCCTACAATAGCCAAAAAGTATCGTACAAGTCTCTCTTAGCCTGAGCTTGCATAAATAAGCATGAAATCTCTTCCAAATGTTTATGATTGATAACTCAAGTCCCCAAAATACACCAAATATGACGTGTCATGAAATTTAGCCAATTACATAAACTTACATTCTCCCCCTTTGGAAATTTTGTGACTAAAACCCTATCCTACGCAACACAACCATTACAAGGAAGGAAAACAAAAAGGAAAAAAAATACAAAGACACCCCAGTCACAATCACTACTCACAAGATTATAGAACCATCCCTGCAAGTACAACATCCAACCAAACCAGGCCAATCAAGTGCAAGCGAAATAGGTAAAATAAAAACATATCTCCCCCTTTTTGGCAACAAATTGACAAAATAAGCACTAGAAGGCAACCATGAACAATAATGGATAGGAAAGAGAGCACAAAATGAATAATAAAATCACAATAGATAAACTGAAGAAACTGTGCAGTAGCTAAAACAAGAAAACCTCAACATGCAAAAAACTAACACTAGCCAGAAGAGTGAGAAAGAACAAACAGAAATCCAAAAGAGAACCATCCACCAAGCACAACTAACGACGGCGAATGCTCCAAATGAAGTCATTCACATCATGAATAAACTCGGTGTGTCGCCAGGAGAGCGCAGACAAGGTGTCTTGAACACAGACAATGTCACACTCCTGACGCTCCACAAGAAGATTGATGCGCTCATGAACCAAGCCAACGAGCTCCACCAGGTCAGTGTGAACAGAAGTCAGTTGGGAAGAGAGAGCCGCAATGGTAACAGCAGTGGAGGAAGGCGAGCCAGGGACAGAAACAGAAGGCCTAGCTGGAGGTGGAGCGGTGGAAGAGGATGGTGCTGCAGGATCAACAGGAGGAGCCTCATCATCTAAAAGTTCCATTCCAGGCTGCTGCAACTGGACTGGGGGAGGTGCAACGCCTAGATGAGCATTACTCAACCTGAGGGTCTGTCGAGAGATGGGCCGCCCAACCAGGAGACGGATCTCATCGGGTGCAGCCACAATATTATGATAAGAGAGAAAGTTAGTGACCAACATCCCAAACAGAAGATAGGCACGAGAGGAGTTGTCCGCAGAGGTCTCAAGCATAAAGTTGAACATGAGACGGCCAATATCCACAGCAAGGCTGGCAATGGCGTGCATAAGACGAGCACAGGACTCATCGATCTCGCTCACATGAGAGGTGCAAAGGAAGAGGTCACACATCACATGGTTGAGCACCCGAAACATATCCTTAAGCTCTTTTTGCTTAAGGAGACTAGAAGGACTAGGGGCTAATTCCCGCCAAAAGATAAGGGAAGCTAGGCCAAGGAATTCAATGTAGGCCCAAAGCGATGAGGAGGATAAGGAAATTTAGTGAGAAGGGGACAATTGATGAGGTGAAAAGTGCAAATATCGGAGATAGAGAAAGTGAGAGATACACCACGCATATACAACTGTAATAAACTAGCCTCCTTGTCAGGAGCATGAATATTCACATAAAATTTACGAACAAGCTCCTGACAAGCTAACCCGTTACACATAGTGAGACTGGTCCAACCCCACTTAGTGAAGTAGATATGAATGCACGTCTCAGCAAACTGTTCGAGAATAATACCACGAGAGATAAACACAGGCTGGGAGGCAAACAACCGAGTGTACCGTGCCTCAGCCTCAGAAGTTGGGTGAAATCTAGAAATTGCAAGGGTTGTAGGCACTCCCTCTTAATGAGATGACAAGGCACCAGGGGTACCAAAGCGACGGCGTTTGCTGGGGGAGTGAGAGGCAGACCGTTTGCTTGGGGAACCCGAGGGATGGCGAGAAGAAGGGGTTTAGGGCCCCTTCCGTTTTCTAGGTGAAGGGATCATAATGCACACCCAAGCATAAGAACAGGAACCACACCCACACAGAGGCACCAGTCCACCAATGACTGGTCCGAGAAAAACCTAAAAAAAACAAACAACACCAAACGCCCAACCACCGGTAGACGCACAGTCACCAGGACTAGTTCAAGATGAGCCTACAAACGAACTCAACCACCAGAAAAATTGAAGACAATCAGGCCTTCGAACAAGGGATTCACACCCCCCAAAACGAAGAAACACGCCCCTAGAATCTCAATTAGTGCCGGAGCAAGGAAACCCCAAACCAAAACCCTAAGACAGAAACAACACACTCAAAACTGATGGAAGAAGCAATGAGGGAGAGGAAAGGATGATTACCTCAGAGATGACCCAAGGAAGGCAATCAAGAAGGAGGAGATGGAGCTCGCTCGATCGAGGAGGAACAGACACCCACAATCGCCAGACATCGTGGGCTCGAAGAGGGGAAAACGTGGCACAATGATAAAGAATAGTCACTAGCGAGATAAATAGTGCTGATTAAGTGGACTTTGCGGGAGTGAGGTCCAGCGAGATGCCGCGAGCTCACCTGACAATAAAACACGTGAAAAAGATACCTCGAACAACTGGAGGATGCACCTGGTCAAGGCCTCGACAATCAACACAGTCAAAATACCACCAATAAAGATAAAGAG